>JAYKYS010000075.1:0-91277 GCA_036924285.1 Asterella californica
ATTTTTGGCTGCACGTGTTTTCTGTAAAAGCATGCCTGAAGCTGAACATGCTGGAGCTTGCTGTACAAGTGGTTGCCTATGCTCTGTACAGAGCTGATTGTCACTTGTTGCAGGCATAGTCTAGTAGAGCCTCAAAGGGTAGATCCCGCCTCAAGGATGCCCCAGACAGTGTGGGTGAGCTCTACTACTCCAGGTCTGGCTTGGGTTTGGCCTGTGGGGGCAAGGACAGTGAGGGGTCTGGGGTCAGCCCCCCCCACAGCAAAACATGGCATGCTTTCCGCCAGCCGTGTTATTGCTCAGTTGCTTCCCTGTTGTCATGGAGCCTGCACAAGGTGTGATGCATGCTTGTGCTGGGTCATGCATCTGTAGCATAACCTGCAGTACTCATCAAAGCTTGCAGTCATGTGTTCATGTTGACTTCAAAAAGACCTTTAATGTCAGCAACATCAGCAGTCCCAGTTGCCAGCACTTTGTACCTTGTCCCTCATGCCACTCTGTCTCCGTTATTGCATGCGATGCTTTGCTAGTTTGCAGTGGCGTACAATCTGCATAGTTCATAGCTCAGCCGCCAACTCTGCCACGGATCCTGGCTGTCACAGAACCACCTGAGTAGTAATACACCCTGCATCTTTGCTTGTAAATCTTCACAGTAAATGTGAGCATTACCCGCTTGTGTCTCTGCCTGTGCCTGTGTCTACATCCGAGTCTGTGAATGTGTCTTGGTTGCCACCGCTCGCCTATCTGTATGCACCTTTAGTACATTGCATTGTGTTACCTATCTGATCTCACCTCATTGCCCCTGGAGGGGCAGCTGCAACTGTCTCTGTCACTGGGGCTGCTTATTTCGCCCCTGCCCTCCGCTGTTTCTCACATGATTCAGTCAGGCATTGCTCTGTTGCTCTGTTGCTCTGTTGTTGCTGCAGCAAGACAGCCTGCTAGGCCAAGCAACATCAGTGTGACCTACATATGTCTCCAGCTTGCTGTAGCCTCTTGATCAGCTGTTGCACCATTTAACCATTCTCGTGACCCTTGCTTTGTCCTTGCTCACAATTGAACTTTACAAAAGCAGCTTTGTGAACCTCTGGCAGAGCCCAAACTTAGTGCTGACTGTGTCAGCTTCCAGCTGGTGCCGCCAACTACATCATAGTGGGTTTCTGTCCCTGATCGAGCGCCCTTTCTCCCCCACCATGCACTAGCAACATAAGGAGATGTCTGCCAATCTCAGCATAAAAAGCAACCCCCGTCCCCCCTCCCCCAGGCCCTCCCAATTTTGTTGAGTTGAATTTCACCCTCCGTCAGGTTTGTGGGCTGTTTGTGCAGATGTTTGATGCTGGCGACAAGCTAGGCAGGTGCTGGCATCCCAGGAGCAGTTGATACAGGGACAGCGTGCTTTGCCTCACTGGTTTGCAAGCAAAGATCTAGACATATGTCATGAGCAGTGAGCAATGTTGATCACTGTCCAAGTCGCCCCATCAGAGGTCATGGTTGTCAAAATGCTGACCCTCGTGCTTCTGAAAGTGAGGTTACACGTTTTAAATACAGCAGCGCAGTTCTGATGCATTCCAAAGCAGGTGTTCGTTGTATGACATGATTGACCCAAATCGTCGTTATCAGATGCCATGAACACAATGACTTAAAGGCTCTACATAAGCTGTTGCACAGTGTTGGAGCTGTTTGGCAGTGTGTGACCTTGAACAGTGATTGATTGTTCGAGCGGATGATGGGTTGAGAAGCACATTGCAAGGATGCTTCAGCAATGGAGTGCATTCAGTGCTTAGTCAGTAGCTACAATTTGCTCAGGGGTAAATGCTAATGATTGTTGAGATTGCACGTCTTGAGGTTAAATCTGTGTTGTGCAATCAACTATTACATGCAGAATATTGCTTTACGCAGGCAATCATTGCTTGCCAAAGTGAAGAACATATATCAGACTGCCGTAATCAACCTTCTGATTACCTGACTCAACACTGAAAGCTAAACCCTTTCGCCCTCGGCCCCATTTTGCCGCGTGCACTGCAGAGAGAGATGCAAGAAAGCTGTGAGAGGTGTTCAAAACTTGCCTAGGACAAATCTGCAGTTTCTTGTGGTCTGCTACCAATTCAAGCATGCTGCTTGCAGGCTTGATGCTTGTAAGGGGCTGATCGCTTGCAACTTTGAGCTCAGAATGCTGTCACACTGAGGTGCTGCACGCAACGAACATGATTGCTTTGACGTGTCAAGCACTGTCAAATTGTGTGTCACATCGTTGTACATGTGTCATACAGGTATTTAATTGCAGCCAACAAATATCGCTAGGAGGCTGCCCAAATTCAACCGGATCTTGGACTGTGAGCAATCAGTCCTGCTTGTCTCCGGCATCGCGCCTCTGCACAGACAAGCCAGAAGTCTGGCGGGATCACATTAAATATTTTGGAATGCAGCAAAGTTTGTGCATAGAAAGGGGGGTTGAGGAGGCCAGGGAAGGGAGGGGCAGGGGCGGGGCCTGGAGGGGAGGGGGGGGGGGTGCACAATCTTTGTTGCGGTTTGGAACAACACAGCTCTGTTTGACATCACAAATTGCAAGCAGGGTTGCACAGCTTTGATTGCTGATTGCAAGCCTTGCAGAGCAACCAAGCGAATCCTGTGAAAAGTTGCTGACATGATATGAGGCAATGAGAGCTCTAGGCGCCGTGTAAAGAGCTAGCAAAACACGCAACCAGCACTGCTACAAAGCACTGCATGCACCAAGCAGCCAAACATCAGGCACACTACAAATTTGTTAATGTCTGTTCCGAGGCTATCAAACTGACAAAACAAGGTGAGTACTTCAGCTTTTTATACAGGTGCATCGACCACCACAAGCATGACTCACACCTTGACGGCATGCCATGAAGAGAGAAAAGTAGTCTCCTGTGAGAAAGCCTGACCTTCCCTTGTGAGGAGGCCTGGTTTGTAACTCCTGCCCAGCTGTCCCCTATGCTATACACTTGGGTGTAAATAAGACTTTGCAATATGCAATGCACCTTTTAGAGGCCAGGTATGTTCTCGGCCATCCTTCTGTCTATGCAACAACCCTGGCCAGCTTATTGGAACAAAGAAGAAGAAGAATGCTACAAGCTTGGTGTGTTGCATCTTTCGCACATCTGCCGGACAGAAAGTAGATAGGGAACAACTCTTTTGTTTTGTTTGTGCTTCTGATACAGCAGAGGATGAACATCATTTTGTGTTCGACTGCCCTGCATATTGCTCAATCAGGGACAGTTTTACTGCCATTTTCTGGGGACCAGCCCCTACCTTGTCTTCTTTCTTTGCTTTACATGACCCCAGGGTCATTGCCAAGTTTTTACATGAATGTTTTGCACACAGGATGTTTTAGGGGTGCCGCAGCACTAGTGGCAGTCTTTCATCTCCAGCTATCGTTGCCACTCTGTTGACGAACATGAGTGCACCAAAAACAATTTGATTAGATGTATTTTTGTTTATTTGCTTATATGTTTCAGTTCAGATTATTGGTCAAATGGTCATGGTTGGCCCAAAGACCTTTAAAATCAATGAATGAATGAATGAATGACATGACTCAGGGGCCTGGACTTTACAGCTTCTGACTTTGTCACAGATACTACCAAGACCACAGCAGGGTACATTTAACGGTGCATGTCATGCTCAGAGGCTGAGCAAGCGTATGCATGTTGTTTTACAGTCACAAAGTGCTTTGCAAAGACCTGGGCTGACCTGGGTATCGAGCACGCAGTCGCCGCAGAAATCACGTTTGTCCGGAACCCCCTTACAGCCTTGGGATGACTCGGGTCCTGTACTCTGCGGCGGCTACTGTACCGACCAGACAATTTCTCAAACACAGGTACGCAGTGCCCAAGTACCTGATCTCTGCACCTGAACGTTGACACCTTGGTGAATGACAATGTGATGTGTGCAGTCACCTTCTAAGCTCACAAGCACTGCACAGAGCAACATCGAGAGCAGCTGTAAACAAAGCTTCACCTGGTTTTTCATTTGGTGCTCAAGGTATGCAGATGCGTGTTCCGCCCAGCCCCGTTACTCATCACATTATGCTTAGTTGACAGCAGGCTCAGCACTGCTAAGCTTGATGCACCTTCTCACTAGCTGTGACACAGTCTTCGGCATAACACATGACCTGCCACACAGGCAAGTTACTGGACCAGCAACATGAAATCCGCTGTCACTCCAAGGCAAGCCAGCATGCGGCTGCACAGCAGGGAGGCCCAGACATCAGCCGACTTTATCCAGATCTGCAGAAGCAATGGGATCATGCTGCCAATGCGCATCTGGGCAATGTCAGCATCACACCTCAAAGCAGCAGAAAGGTTGGGTGGACATGTGATCAGTGCCCAGATGGCCACCTGCATAGCTGGTCAGCCATAGTGCATAACAGGACAAATGGCACTGGATGCCCTCAGTGCAGTGGCAAAACATTGTGCAAGCACAACTCCCTGGCTACCAAGGCTCCCTCGGTGGCAGCTGACTGGGACTTTGCGGCAAATGACGCTACTCCTGACAGTGTGGTGGCTCAAAGCAGTCGGCACGCTGGCTGGCACTGCGATGCTTGTGGCTATAAATGGCGTGCCAGAATCTCCAAACGGGTCAGCAAAACCAAATCTGGCTGCCCCCAGTGCGCTAAAATTGCAAGGACCGCAAAGAGGATCAGGCACCCAACCATTGCAGAGGACCCTGTCCTGATGGCACAATGGGATCACAAGCGCAATGCAGAGCGAGGGCATTTTCCTCACGAAATCAGGCGGAGGAGCGCCAAGCAGATCTTCTGGCTCTGCAATAACTGCCCGGCAGGACAGCAGCACAGCTGGCCTGCTACACCTGCAGACCGGACCAGCCACCAACAACCAGGCTGTCCCTGCTGTGCTGGAAAGGCTGCTTGCAAATGCAATTCCCTCCAGGCGCTCTACCCTAGCATAGCTGCAGAGTGGGATCATGGCAAAAACAGTGACCAGGCCAGTGACTACACTGCTAGCTCACATCACATGGCTTGGTGGTCCAGCCCTCAGCGTGGCAGCTGGCAGCAGACCATCAACCTCGCGTACAAATAACATACATAAGAAATCTGTCAAATCAAAGCGTGCTCAACACAGGCTGAGTTTTACTAGTCCACGTTGACATTGCAGGTCAGCACCATTGCTGCCAGTCAATGCGCTCAAGTACAACGTGATGCTTGCACCAGATTTTATTGACAGCTGTGAAGTTTGTTTGACCAGCAAATGTGCCTCACAGCACACATTCTTCTGCTCATGCTTTTTACGCACATGCTTTCCTGCATGATGAGCGTGTGACTTGATTTTGCTCATTGCAGACTTTGACACGCTGCAAGAAAGCTGTGAGAGGAGTTCAAGGCTTGCCTAACTCAAGTCTGCAACTTCTTGTGTCTGCTACCAATTCAAGCATGCTGCTTGCAGGCTTGGTGCTTGTAAGGGGCTGATTGCTTGCAACTTTGAGATCAGAATGCCGTCACACTGAGGTGACTGAGGTGCTGCAAGCAATGAACATGATTGCGTTGACGTGTCGAGCACTGGCATATTGTCTGTCGCATCGTTATACATGTATTAGTAGCCCTTCATCATATTTGCAGGCATCAGGGGTTCAAACGATTCTAAGAGGGTTCATTCTTGAGCCTAAGGATGCCTCAGACACAGTGCCAAAGCTTGATCATGCAGCCCCAGCTGGCACAGAAGGAGTGGAAGGGGCAACAAGGGGTCAGGGTCTAAAGCTTCCTCACAAGGGACCTTTTGCCTCTGCTACCACTGACTCGGTTCCTTGTACAACTGCGGCACGTGGTACAAGGTATGACTCACATTTGTGGAAGTTGATGCACCTACCTTAGAAGCTGAGGCACTCGTCCTGTCAGTCACAGCTTGATGGCTATAGAAAAGCCATCATCAATGTCTGGTATAATATCTTTGTGACATGCTTGATTGTTTGCAACATCTGCACACAAAGTTTGATGCTGTAAATTGTGTCACTGTAACAGTTTGAACACCCCGCAGTGGCATTCCTCCTGCAGCCATCTTAAGTCATGTCTACAGGCACAACATGTTTACTGCGAGCCAAGAGCTCAGGCTAATGACCCTAAGGATACCCTAGGCACACTGCTTGAGCTTGAGAAGGCATCCCTGGCTGGGGCGCAAAAGAGAGGGGGACATTCAGGGGTCAGAGGCCAGCCTTCCTTTCAAGGGACCTTGTGCCATGGCGTACACTGCTACATACTCCCCGAGTAGTACATAAAGCGCCTTTATGTAATACTCACAATACACAAGGTGTGACCTATGGTGATGGTTGATGCACATATGTTCGAAGCTGAAGTACTCATACAGAGAATTGCGATGTCTGTTATATGTCTGATCTGCCAGGTGCGTCCTTTGCTTTGTAGCACTGCTGTCTGTGCATGTTGTTAGCTCATTACAATCAGTATGTTTGGCATTAGAGCTCTCAGCGTCACACATTGTGTCATAAGGCTTTCAGATGTTCAACCCCAATTGCTGCGAAAGGCTTGACCCTTTTGCATGCAATGAACAGCTCAAGCTCCGCAACCCTGCTTGTGTTCTGCATCTGCATCTTGCATTTGCCAAGCCGCCACAAATGATCTGCAACCTCCCCTACCCCTCCCCCCCCTACCCCCCGCGCTGCTCCGCCTCCCCCCAGAAGCTCGGCTGAATTTCGTCTGCTCAATGTCACCTGTGCCAGACTTGTGGCTTGTTTGTGCAGAGGTGTGTTGCTGGAGACAAGCAGGGTTGGTTGCTTACACCCAAATGTATGGGGCAGAGATGTGGCTGCCTGCAATAGCTAGGGACATTGGCTTGGCTGCAGCAATGCCCACTCATCTACAGGTGGTGTTTGGGCACCAGCAAATATGTTGTTTCATGCATGGCTAGTTGGGGACTGCCCAATGATGCCACATCAGACATTGTGAGCAAGTTGCAGCACTGTGTGCTCTCATGCTTTACACTATGGCCCCCTCCCACTCATGCCCTTGTTTCCAGCACTGTACAGCCACACTGCGACAGCTACATTTGGTTGTGCCAATGCAATCAGACGCCATGTACAAATGCGGTACTGGTGGAGGTGACTGAGCTGCTAAACGCAATCAGCATGACTGCTTCATCAAGCATTTTCTGCATGTGCAGGGCTTGTCATGAAACAGCCCTGCACTGCCATATGTCCTGATGGTTGGGGCTGTACATTGCAGTGAAGGCATGGCTGTACTCAGTGCCCTGTGCTGTGCATAAAGCTGGCTCACAGTCCCTGCAATGATGCATGGTGCCTTCACAAAGCAAATCGGCAGTTTCAATTATGTCAGCCCAAAGCATTGTGTTTAGTGATCTTGGCATGCTATCCCGCTTTGTGTGCTTGCATCAAAAGCATAACTGCTCTGCATCATACTGATTGCACTGTGACTGCAATGGTCGCACATGTGTTGGTGCAGGTTGTGGTGTTTCTGCAGGTACGGTAGAGCCCAAGGGGGGTCAGGCTTTTGACTGCAAGGACGCTCTGAGCACAGCGCTAGAGCTTGGTTGCTCACAGTCAAAGGTCCGGTTGATTTGGGCCAGCCTGCGAAGGACAAATGCTTGGCTCCCACAAAACATCAGCCAATGTTCAGCATCAGCAGACATGTCCCTTCGTACATCGCCAAACAGGTTTCGCCACAATGTTGCTGCAGCAGACATTGTCAGTAGGCTGAGCCATTGTACACTGCATTCCATGAAAGCTAATGCCTGTCATGATGCCCCTCACCTAGGCCTCAATCAGCAGCACTATCTCCACACTACAATTGCGTAATGATTGCGATGATGTATCCAGACAAATGCATGTCTGTGCATTGATACACAAGTGAGCATCTCCAACTGCTGTCACATCGTGACTCAGCATGCCCCAGGGGATCAGCATACGAAACTCGAATCAGCTTCAAAATTTAAAGCTGGGAGGAAATCTGGGAGTGGAGGTAGAATCACTTCGGTCACTCATGTTTGAGCTGCCTGTGCGTTCATCACTCGTGACCAGCTCTTCATAGCAGCTATCAGCTCAGACCAAATCGCACTCACAGACCCAGACAGGCTCAACAATTTTTCTCAGCTCAGCCGGGGGTCGTTGGCGGCTTCCGTTTGAGGACGTATCGAAACTCGAATCAGCTTGAGAGTCTATTAAAGAATATCTAATTAAAGAGTAGAGTTCAGCTCAAAGCTGTGTGGTTGCAGCATTGCCTTTTGCTGAGGTTGCACGACCGACAAGCGCGAGCGGAGCGATCGCGTCGAACAGTGACACTACACCCTTGACCAAAGTTTCAGCTCCTGAGCTTGACCATATAGGCAGCACTGACGCCTTTTGCTGCTGAGCTGCTACTATGCGAAAGCGCGTTCGACGGCCTGCTGTTGAGCTGTCTCAGGAAGAACAGCTGGAAAGAAACACCAGAAGGAGGTTGAATGCTGACAGAAGAGCTGCCAGGCGTGCAAACAGGGAGAATGGTCCCTCTATCAGGTACAAATGGTTGACATCCTGAATCAGGCCAGGACTCCCAATACTGCTGGTGATGCTTCCAAATTGTGTCACTGCTGACCACAGGGGACCTGAGTCCACCAACTCCAGCAGGCAGTCCTTTCAGGACATCACAAATGGGTGAGGTCCTACCAGCAGGAGTGATCAACCACCCCGCAGAAACGGCCTGACAAACCATTTCACAGAGGATGCGACCTTTGGAGCTGTCAGGTAAATACTTTGAGAGTTGCTGCTATCTTACATCTCCAGATAGTCCTGACAACTACAGCTGTTGAACTGCACTGCTGGCCTGACAGGGCATGTGGTCTTGCTGCTGGGGCCAGTGGCTCTGGCTCAGGCTCTGCCAATGCTGCCAACACTGAAAACAACAGCAATGCAGCTGGCCAGCAGCATTTGTCACCAGCGTCAAGGTGCCGAGCTGCACGTGAAATCAGACTGTCCAGACGTAAAGCTGCGCAGCCAAGGCATTTGGCAGCTTTGTATGCAGGCGAGACAGGGCAGCAAATGCAGAGCAGCGCAGACAGGACAGAGCAAGAGCAGCCTCTCTGAACAACTTGGGCAGACAACAGCTTGATCACTTTGAAGAAAAAGTCTTTCGGCACAGCAAGCTGCAGAAGCTCACAAACCCCAGGACACAGCGCCTCTCCATTGGCCTCATGAGACACATCTGTACCTTTTGTGGAGCAAAGCATTTCTTGTGTGAGAAGACAGGCGGCACAATGGCTTGGCCAATGTTCAGCAACTGCTGCTCCAAGGGCAAGGTTCAGCTACCACTTGTCAGACGCTATCCACCTTTCTGGATTGCATTGCTGCGGGGCAACAATGATGCTAGCAAGCACTTCGAATCGTCCTTTTCGCCACGCTCAAAACAAGCCAGCCTGGCCAGGCATGACTTGTGCCACACACACCTAGCATTCTGTGCTGGAAAGTGTAATCTATTATTATTATTATTACTTCAAATCCTTTGCTCACCGCTACAACCAGGTCCTGTCCATGGCCTCCACAGGAGCCGACATTGACACATCTTTGTCGGATGGTCATGGTCCTCCCACTTTTCGCATCAAGGGCAAGGTTAGCCATCTCATTGGGTCCCTGTTGCCAGTGGAGGGACAAGTCTCCAAGTTCAGCCAGATTTACATCCACCAGAGCGCAGATGCAGAGGTTGACAGACGCATGACCGTCTACAGTGGCATGAACCGTGTCACGTTGAGAAAGCTGCAGGACATTCTACACAGTTTCAACCCATATGGTTGTCCAGTGTGGCAAGGTCAGAGATCAAAAAGGATAGTATGTGAAAAATGTAATACACAAGGAGCTGTTGTTGCAATGATGCATATAAACAGTCAGGATGAAACTGTTTGGCAGGATGTGTTGGGCTACACTTGATTTGGAAAGTATTCTCTGTAATAACAGTTGCACTCTCGACTGAGATGTAATGATGCATCGTCTCATCGACTCACACACACGTCACTAACGGGCACGAAGACTAGGTTTGATGACAATGTTGCCCAGATATGCATTGGCAGCATGGTCCCACTGCTTCTGCAAATGTTGATCAGGCTGCTGATGTCTGGGCCTTCCTGCTGTGTATGTGCACCCAGACTTGAGTGATAGCACAGTCTGAGACTCTGGTATTGGTCTCTGCCTATAAAGCCAGTGTTGGTAGGAGTAGCTGTCAGAATTACACAAGAGAGCAGACAGCTGGTCCTATGCGAATCACTTTGGATAACATGTTGACACAACTGGTGATGCCTCAGGCACGAAATCATGTACCTTTAGCTGTGTTTGTACCCCCCACCCCCCCCACCTCAAACAAACCTCTGATGAATCCTCAGAAGCTTTGTCTGCTGAACATCACCCCCGACTTTTGAGTTAACTGTGCGAACAGTGATCCTGAAGACAAGCAGGGTTGCAGAGCTTCGATTGCTGATTGCAAACCTTGCAGAGCAACCAAGCCAAATCCTGTGAAAAGTTACTGACATGATATGAGGCAATGAGAGCTCTAGGAGCCATGTAAAGAGCTAGCAAAAGACGCAACCAGCACTGCTACAAAGCACTGCATGCACCAAGCAGCCAAACATCGGGCACACTACAAACTTGATGGTGTCTGTTCCGAGGCTATCAAACTGAGAAACAAGGTGAGTACTTCAGCTTTTTACACAGGTGCATCGACCACCACAAGCATGACTCACACCTTGACGGCATGCCATAAACAGAGAAAAGTGGTCTCCTGTGAGAAAGCCTGGCCTTCAACAGCACCTTCCCTTGTGAGGAGGCCTGGTTTGTAACTCCTGCCCAGCTGTCCCCTATGCCATACACTTAGGTGTAAATAAGACTTTGCAATATGCAATGCACCTTTGAGAGGCCAGGTATGTTCTCGGCCATCCTCCTGTCTATGCAACAACCCTGACCAGCTTATTGGAACAAAGAAGAAGAAGAATACTACAAGCTTGGTGTGTTGCAGCTTTCGCACATGACTCAGGGGCCTGGAGTTTACAGCTTCTGACTTTGTCACAGATACTACCAAGACCACAGCAGGGTACATTTAACGGTGCATGTCATGCTCAGAGGCTGAGCAAGCGTATGCATGTTGTTTTACAGTCACAAAGTGCTTTGCAAAGACCTGGGCTGACCTGGGTATCGAGCACGCAGTCGCCGCAGAAATCACGTTGTCCGGAACCCCCTTACAGCCTTGGGATGACTCGGGTCCTGTACTCTGCGGCGGCTACTGTACCGACCAGACAATTTCTCAAACACAGGTACGCAGTGCCCAAGTACCTGATCTCTGCACCTGAACGTTGACACCTTGGTGAATGACAATGTGATGTGTGCAGTCACCTTCTAAGCTCACAAGCACTGCACAGAGCAACATCGAGAGCAGCTGTAAACAAAGCTTCACCTGGTTTGTCATTTGGTGCTCAAGGTATGCAGATGCGTGTTCCACCCAGCCCCAATACTCATCACATTATGCTTAGTTGACAGCAGGCTCAGCACTGCTAAGCTTGATGCACCTTTTCACTAGCTGTGAAGCAGACTTTGGCACAACACATGGCTTGCCACACAGGCAAACTACTGGACCAGCAGCATGAAATCCGCTGTCACTCAAAGGCGAACCAGCATGCAGCACAGCAGGGAGGCCCAGACCTCAGCCGCCTTTATCCAGATCTGCAGAGGCAATGGGATCATGCTGCCAATGCTCACCTGGGCAGCATGGTCATGAAACCCCACAGCCACAAAAAGGTAGGATGGATATGTGACCAGTGCCCAGATGGCCACCTGCACAGCTGGTCAGCCACAGTGCAGAGCAGGACAAATGGCAGTGGATGCCCTCAGTGCAGAGGCAAAATAGTGTGCAAGCACAACTCCCTGGCTACCAAGGCTCCCTCGGTGGCGGCTGAGTGGGACTTTGCGGCAAATGACGGTACTCCTGACAGTGTGGTGGCTCAAAGCAATCAGCACGCTGAATGGCACTGCAATGCTTGTGGCTATAAATGGCATGCCAGAATCTCCAAACGAGTCAGCAAAACCAAGTCTGGCTGCCCCCAGTGCGCTAATATTGCAAGGACCGCAAAGAAGTTCAGGCACCCAACCATTGCAGAGGATCCTGTCCTGCTGGCACAATGGGACCACAGCCGCAATGCAGACCAGGGGCACTTTCCTCACAGAATCAGGATGAAAAGTGGCAAGCAGATATTCTGGCTCTGCAATAAGTGCCCGGCAGGACAGCAGCACAGCTGGTCTGCAAGGCCAAAAAGCCGAACCGGTATCAACAAAACAGGCTGTCCATGTTGTGCTGGGCAGGCTGCTTGTGAATGCAACTCCCTCCAGGCGCTCTACCCTAGCATAGCTGCAGAGTGGGATCATGGCAAAAACAGTGACCAGCCCAGCGACTACACTGCTAGCTCAAATCACGTGGCTTGGTGGTCCAGCCCTCAGCGTGGCAGCTGGCAGCAGGCCATTCACTTGCGTACATGTTACATGCGTAAGAAATCTGTCATATCAAAGCGTGCTCAACAGAGGCTGAGTTTTGCTAGTCCATGTTGACATTGCAGGTCAGCACCATTGCTGCCAGTCAATGCGTTCAAGTACAATGTGATGCTTGCAGCAGATTTCATTGACAGTTGTGAAGTTTATTTGACCAGCAAATGTGCCTCACAGCACACACTCTTCTGCTCATGCTTTTTACGCACATGCTTTGCTGCATGATGAGCATGTGACTTGATTTTGCTCATTGTAGACTCTGACATGCTGCAATGAAGCTGTGAGAGGAGTTCAAGGCTTGCCTAACTCAAATCTGCAGTTTCTTATGTCTGCTACCAATTCAAGCATGCTGCTTGCAAGCTTGGTGCTTGTAAGGGGCTGATCGCTTGCAACTTTGAGCTCAGAATGCCGTCACTCTGAGGTGACTGAGGTGCTGCAAGCAATGAATATGATTGCTTTGACGTGTCAAGCATTGTCAAATTGTATGTCACATCGTTGTACATGTGTTATACAGGTATTTAATTGCAGCCAACAAATATCCCAAGCAGGCTGCCCAAAATCAACCGGATCTTGGACTGTAAGCAATCAGTCCTGCTTGTCTCCGGCATCGCGCCTCTGCGCAGACAAGCCAGAAGTCTGGCGGGGATCACATCAAATAGTTTGAAATGCAGCAAAGTTTGTGCATAGAAAGGGGGGTTGAGGAGGCCAGGGAAGGGAGGGGCAGGGGCGGGGCCTGGAGGGGAGGGGGGGGGGGGTGCACAATCTTTGTTGTGGTCTGGAACAACACAGCTCTGTTTGACATCACAAATTGCAAGCAGGGTTGCAGAGCTTTGATTGCTGATTGCAAGCCTTGTAGAGCAACCAAGCCGAATTCTGTGAAAAGTTACTGACATGATATGAGGCAATGAGAGCTCTAGGAGCCATGTAAAGAGCTAGCAAAAGACGCAACCAGCACTGCTACAAAGCACTGCATGCACCAACATCAGGCACACTACAAACTTGATGGTGTCTGTTCCGAGGCTATCAAACTGAGAAACAAGGTGAGTACTTCAGCTTTTTACACAGGTGCATCGACCACCACAAGCATGACTCACACCTTGACGGCATGCCATAAACAGAGACAAGTCGACCCTTCGGGTCAAAAAAACGGCTGCAAGCTCGCATGTGGTCAGAACCAGTTGCAATCTAGTCATCAGACAGTCGTTTTACATCAAACAATAGGGCAATCAGATAACCTGTCATACCCTTCATCACCACAACCTGCTCGTTTTTGTTGAAGGACTCCCTAGTCAAACCAACCAACATGACACCCTCCGTGGTTCTTACTCTACTCAATGCAACATAAGCTTGACCATGAGCAAAGATGTCTGGGCTTCAGTCAATGACAGCCTTGCTCAAGCTCAAACCTTGCACCTTGTGAATGGTCACTGCCCATGCCAGAACAATAGGGAATTGATAACGCTCAAATTGAATCTGGCCAGTCTTGCCATTCAACCTAGACGCCGCTAAATGCACTAGTGTTGGAAGGTGCTCTGTGGTGCCTCGGCTCAGCCTGCCCACTCTAGGATTGTCAAACAGTATGTGTAGGCCGGAGGGTTGTTCTTCAGCTGTCCAGTGACCATCAGGGGTAGCATGTGTGAAGGCATTCACTGGTGACTGATCTAAGGGCTGGGGGGGCACAGCTGTAGTCTGTTGCTGATGGTTTTGACGGGCTGCGTGCTGCTGCACAGATGCAAAGCCTTGCTAAAAGCGTGAGCTGTCATCAGCCGTCAGCTTCAACATCTGCCTCATGACCAACAACCAGGTCACTAGCGATGGTGCATGCAAGGTGTAGCAAGTCTGCTGCTATCACATCAGGGTGCTTTCCAGCATACAGCTGCAACATCTGATATGTCAGCTGACCAATGGGCTCATGCTGCTGGCCCTCAGGAGCAGCCCAAGGTGAGCCAGCAGGTGCAGAACCATTGTCGGGCTGCATTTCCGGCTGAGTAGTGGCTTGCCGTGTGCTGACTTGTAGATGTGGTGGCCTGTTTGCCAGTAGCCTGTTCACCCACATCTGCAAGTCTGTCTCCCTGTGCTGAGCAGCTGTATCCTCCTGATGGAGCTCAGCTGCCCATCTGTGCAGCTGAGACGCAGAGGCATCCCTCATTACATCAAGAGGATATTGCAGGTCAGCGTATTGCAAATGCCCAATTGGAGCAAACTGCGGCTCTTCAGGTGCACCCTCATGCAAAACTTGCTCCCAGTGCAGCTGTGCGGCTGTGCAGCACTGTGCTGTGCTGCACTGTGCTGTGCTGCACTGTGCTGTGCTGCATGGTCTGACAGCTCAGGGGCTAAGGGCTGTTGCAAAGCCCTGTCAATGGCTTAAGTGGATCTTGCGTGAATCCCCCAAACAGGTGAGGAGAACCCAGAGTGCTGAGGTATGCAACAGCTTGGGTCAGCTCCCTTGCAGTGTTGGGCATCTTAACACGACCCTCGGCAAACTGCCTGGCTTGCAGCCTTTCAGCTGCAGAAAGCCGGCCCGCATTGGCTGCTTGCTGTGCATGTTGCCTTTCTGCTGGTGTTGGTGCACAGGTTTGTGCTGCCAGTCTGGCTTCCTGCCTGGCTGCAGTGTTAGCAGCTCGAATGGCCTGTGCTCGTTCCAAAGACCGGGCTGCTCTTTGCCTTCTTGTCTTGGCTGTCTGTCGAGCCCTGATGTTGCCGGCAGGGAGTTCAGGTTTCCTGCAGCAAGCCTGCGTGAGACTCTAGCATGACCAAGGGCACACGAGCGTGGGGCGCACCTGCTGACCACATCGCGCAGTGGTTGTCGAGAGCTACAAGACCCGCTTGTTGTGACCGGTACGGCTGTGTTCCTGCAGGTTCACGGGGCAGTGAGCCGTGAGTGAAGGTTTAATAAAGCAGCACAGACGTTAAACTCACCCTGCAGCACGATTGTTCTGTCTCGCTGCCCTAGCGTGGACCGCGTGAGCCCTCCTGTCTTGCCTCTGCGTGTTGTCCTCTGGCGATGTCAAGCCGTCGTCTCGCAGGCGCTTGTTTCGAACAGGCATTGTTACATCCTGTCTCAAGACCAAAATCAGCAGCAGCAAACCGGCAAACTTCACAGATTTGTGGGCCATAGGCCCGCGTCTACAAAGCAACCGCCATTGCACAGTGCCGAGCGCAGCTCGGCCCTGCACAACAGCGCTTCCTTCGCGGCAAAGAGTCACGTGGTGGGTACGGACAACAAATGACTAAGCAATTCCAGAGCTGCAGTCCTTCTTGCCCACTGCACCTGATGATGATGAGCTGCCTGAGCACATCCCGCACCGGCACAACTGTGACAAGGCTGCACCAGGATCCCAGACGTGGGGACCTGAGTTACTGGGGTTCTGCCAACAGAATAACTTGCTTATTCTGAATGGCAGGACCCCGGGGGATGAGTGTGGCCAGTTCACTTTTCAGAGTGCTGGTCGCCACAGCACTGTTGACTATTTTGTTGCATCTGTGAAATGCGTGACTGCTGCGAAGTCACTGCATGTGCTGGAAGAGGCTGGCCGCTATGGCTCAGACCACAACCCATTGATTCTGTGTGTTGCTTGTGACACATTGACTCGTACACCTACCCCCAACTCATCTGCAGCATCTGGTGTCAGGATGAAGTATGACGCTCAGAAGGCTGAAGCATACGAAATGGCCCTAGCATCTTTGCTGCAGCAGGATTTCATTCCATTCATACAACATGAGCTTGACGTTGACTTACTGGCTGCCAAGTTTATAGCATGCTTGATTGCCGCAGCAAACAGCACCATGCCACAGGTTTGCAAGCGGATTGGAGTGCAATCACGCAAGCATCACGCCTGGTTTGACAGCGAATGCAAACAGGCGCTGAAGCGAAAGGAAGCTGTGTACAAGAACCTGCATAGTACTACAGAACAGAAAATGGCTGCAGAGAAAATCTTTAGATCTGTGACTGACAGGGTGAAGGAGGCTTGGAGTCGCCAACGCAATGTAGAGCTGTGTGAGTTGGCTGCTAAGGATGCCAGTAAGTTCTGGAGGCTCTTCAAGACTCCACACAGCAAGGCCTGTCCAGTTGAGCTGAGTGCGCAGTTTGAAGCCTTCAGAGCTTTGATGGGAGCCGAGCCCCTGCCGGCTCCCAAGAGACATGCAGCTTCAGGTGTATCCAACTCTGACTCTGATGATGCATTGAACAAGGACATTACTCTTGATGAGCTATGCTCCTGCATAAAGCGGTTGAAACGTGGCAAAAGCCCTGGCATTGATGGTGTTCTCCCAGACATGATCAAAGATGGAGGAGAGCTTGTGAAGCAAAGTTTGCTATGGCTGTTCAACTGCATGCTGGCTGGCCACTTCCCTGAACGTCTGTCTGTTGGACTGATCACTGCGGTATACAAGTCTGGCGACAAATCTGACATGAGCAACTACAGAGGTATCACAGTTGGATCTGTGATAGCTAAGCTGTTTGCAATGATTCTAGAGCAGAGAATTGCGTCATGGGCTGAGGAGCATGCTGTCAAAGCCAAGGGGCAGGCAGGCTTCAGAAAAGACTATCGCACGACCGACAACATTTTTGTTCTATGGTCACTAATTGACAAGCAGCGGCAGACACGATTGAAAGGGAAAGCTGGCAAGCTGTTTTGCTGTTTTGTTGACTTCAGGAAGGCGTTTGATACTGTACCGCGTGCTGCTGTGGCAGGTGCTGGAGGAGCTTGGTGTCACTGGGAGAATCTTGGATATCATCAAGTCCCTGTATGCACACGACAGCGCAGCAGTGCGGTCATCTCAAGGCCTTTCTGAGGTTTTCAGATGCCTCATGGGGGTGAAGCAAGGGTGTCCGCTGAGTCCAACGTTGTTTGGACTTTATGTTGATGGGCTGGAAAAGCACTTGCTTGACACTACTGACATTGCTGCACCCACAATCATGGGAGTTATGGTGCCTCTGTTGCTGTATGCTGATGATCTCATTCTGATGTCTGAAAGCGCAGCAGGGCTGCAAAAGCAGTTGGATGCACTTGCAAGATTTTGTGAAGAGCGCCAGCTTGCTGTCAATCTCAGCAAGACAAAGGTGGTAGTTTTTGAGGCTCAGCACAGTACTGTACCAGACTTTTTGCTGAATGCTGCAGTTGTGGAGAGGGTGGACAGCTACAAGTACTTGGGCTTTGTCTTCCATGCCACCAAAGGGCTGACGTTTGGGACAACATTTCTGGTAGCAGCTGCCAGGAAGGCTATGTTTGCTATGCGGCGGAGGTGTGCACTCCTGGGGATCAGGGATCCAGCTATGCAATGCAAGCTATTTGACACTCTGGTGCTACCCATTCTAAGTTATGCATGTGAAGTGTGGGCTGTGAATCCCAAGGTCGGTGAAGCAGCGGAAGTTATGCGTAGAGGCTTTCTCAAACAGTTGTTGGGTGTCAGAATGTCCACCACAAGTGACATTGTGCTTGCAGAGTTTGGCCGTTTCCCTTTACATGTTCATTTTTGGCAGCAAATTTTGCAATACCACCACAGGACAGTAGCATTAGACAATATTCGTCTTGTCAAGCTTGCAATGGTTAGTGGTTGTACGCTGCAGATCAGGCTATCACAGCAGCAAACAAAGGTTGGCAGTGTCATGTAGAATCTTTCCTTGCACGTCATTCACAGCAGCTTTTACATAAGTTTGATATTTCCTCAGTTGTTGACAGGGAAAAGCATTGGACTGTGTTCAAGTACTTTCAGGATGACAGTCATAGTATTGTGTTGTTTAGGACCTTACAACCTGAGTATGTGTATACACAGTATCTCTCAGCCGTCAAGTGTTTTTCAAATAGGAGACTGTTGAGCAGGTTCAGAAGTGGTTGCCATGGTCTGCGTGTTGACACAGGACGGTGGGAAAACAGTGTTCACCTTGATAGGAAAGACAGGCTTTGTCTAGTGTGCAGGTCAACACAACATGTGGAGGATGAGCACCATTTTTTGTTTGATTGCCCTGTTTACAGCTCTTTGCGAGCTAGTCATGCCAGCTTGTTTCAGCAAGCCTGCTCAGTTTCAGACTTTTTTACTAGGTGTGAAGCGAACATGTGCGGTGGATTCATCAGGAGTTGCTTTTCTCTAAGGAGCAGTATTCTGAGTTAGTTAAGATGAAGTTGCATGAACAGAAACTTGTCTGTTGGCCCTCAGATGGTCCCAAGGACATTAAACATACATACATACATACATACAATTCCGGGTGTATCCCTAAAGGCTTGCAGCCAAAAACGCAAATGGGAAGAAATGTAGCCTATTTTGGATAGAGACTTTTGTCCCCAATTGTAAACAGAAATAGTTTTGCATGTGTCGTACGAGGTATCAGCAGCACTATCTCCGCACTACCAAATCTAGGTTTGGGCAACCGCGAATGAAGTAAAGCTGCAAACCAGAGGTGGCCTGCGTCAAGTTTTGAGCACCAGTTTTCAAGGAGTTGTGGCTCTGCCGACTCGTTTCCTGCTTTATCCTGGGCATCTTCAGATTGTTAAAAGTCACGTCTTTGAAACCCAGTGTCCAGAAGTGGCACGACTCGGACAATGCCTGCCGCCGCAACGACTTTGCCGATCAAACAACCTCCGAAACACAGGTACCCCACTGCCACAGCAGCGAAGTTTTGCTCAGTCCTCAGCACTTTAACGTTAGCACCTGAGTGACAGTCTGTGAAATTATCGTACAGCTTTTCTTCATGCTCAAGGTTGTTGCACAAGTCCGCATCTGGAGCGGCCGTCAAAAATGCTTCACCTGGTTCTACGCTTGGTGCTCAAGGTATGCAGGCTGCATTATGCAGTCATGCAGCCCCACTACTGGTCACTTGATGCACCGTTGCTCGAAGTATATACTTTTGTGGTGTCGAGTGCATGTCACCAGCTGTGAGATAGAGTCTGGCATAACACATATTGCATGACGCAAGGCCTGCCCATACAGGGAAAGCACCTGAGCAATACCGTGAAGTCTGCTGCCACACAAAGCAGGGTCAGCACCCATTTACACAGCAGGGAGGCCCAGACATCAGCCGCCTTGATCTAAATCTTCAGGAGCAGTGGGATCAAGCTGCCAATGCTCACCTGGGCAGCATGGTCATGAGACCCTACAGCAACAGAAAGGTTGGGTGGAGATGTGATCAGTGCCCAGATGGCCACCTGCACAGCTGATCAGCCATAGTGCACAACAGGACAAATGGCAGTGGATGCCCTCAGTGCAGTGGCAAAACAGTGTGCAAGCACAACTCCCTGGCTACCAAGGCTCCCTCGGCGGCAGCTGAGTGGGACTTTGCGGCGAATGACGACACTCATGACAGTGTGGTGGCTCAAAGCAATCAGCGTGCTGGCTGGCACTGCGATGCTTGTGGCTATAAATGGCGTGCCAGAATCTCCAAACGAGTCAGCAGAAGCAAAAGTGGCTGCCCCCAGTGCGCTAAAATTGCAAGGACCACAAAGAGGGTCAGGCACCCAACCATTGCAGAGGATCCTGTCCTGATGCACAATGGGATCACAAGCGCAATGCAGAGCAAGGGCACTTTCCTCACAAAATCAGGCGGAGAAGCTCCAAGCAGATCTTCTGGCTCTGCAACAAGTGCCCGGCAGGTCAGCAGCACAGCTGGCCTGCAACACCGGACTGGTCGCAAGGCAAGCGCTGTCCGTTCTGTGCTGGGCAGGCTGCTTGCATATGCAACTCCTTACAGGCGCTCTATCCTAGCATAGCAGCAGAGTGGGACCATGGCAAAAACAAAGATCAGCCCAGTGACTACCCTGCTCACTCTGCTTATTTGGCCTGGTGGATCAGCCCTCAGCGTGGCAGCTGGCAGCAGACCATCACAGCACGCACAAAACATGTACAGCAGAGCTCTGCCAGATCAAGGCTTATGCAACAGAGGCTGAGTCCTGCTAGTCCACCCTGATGAAACGTGTCAGCAAATTTACCAGCAGCCACTGCTCAGTCACCAGATGGTGCAAGTGCAGCAGGTATG
This sequence comes from Asterella californica, assembly GCA_036924285.1. Lineage (NCBI taxonomy): Eukaryota > Viridiplantae > Streptophyta > Marchantiopsida > Marchantiales > Aytoniaceae > Asterella > Asterella californica. The sequence goes on from JAYKYS010000075.1 coordinate 20,465, forward strand.
TGCTTATGACATTTTCTCTGTCAGCAGAGGTGCTTCTATACACTTCTCCAGATGCTGTGATGCATGATGTAGATTTTCAGGTCTGCTGCTTTCTGACGCACAAGCTGTATGCAGTCTGGCACACGCACCTATTGCCCAGGCTATCGTTTGATTGTTGAATGCAGCGACCGTGTTGAAGCCACACTTAGTCAATTGAGCATGCTGCCTGTAGGCTCAATGCTTGTAGGGGTTACATGAGATTCACAAGCTTGAGCTCACAATGCTGTTCCACTCAGGTGACTGGTCTGATGAAAGGAACCAGCATGAATGCTTGTCTGATAAGTCAAGCATTGATGCATTCACGACAAGATAAGTTTGTACTTAGCCTGTTATGACACAGCTTGTGCTTTGCCATATGGTACGGTGGTTTTGGCTGCACATGTTTTCTGTAAAAGCATGCCTGAAGCTAAACATGCTTGAGCTTGCTGTCAAAGTGGTTGCCTATGCTCTGTACGGAGCTGATTTGCAGTCCTTGTATATCAAAATCAAAGTCAAGAATAATCCACTGTCCACTGTATTGGCATTTCAACAGAAACTACATCAGCTAAAAGCCCTGTGTACTTTCTCCTTTCATGCCCTGTCCTCCATGTCTGTACACAAAGTCTTGCTGCTGTATACGGTGTTGCTTTGTTGTCATCATTGTGATTAGCACTTTTCCGATAGTCGCCTGTTGCATCTGCAGGCATAGTCTAGTAGAGCCTCGCAGGGTAGTTCCAGCCTCAAGGATGCCCCAGACAGTGTGGGTGAGCTCTACTACTTCAGGTCTGGCTTGGGTTTGGCCTCTGAGGCAAGGGCAGTGAGGGGTCTGGGGTCAGCCTCCCCCACAGCAAAACATGGCATGCTTTCCGCCAGCCGTGTTATTGCTCATTTGCTTCCCTGTTGTCATGGAGCCTGCACAAGGTGTGATGCATGCTTGTGCTGGGTCATGCATCTGTAGCATAACCTGCAGTACTCATCACAGCTTGCAGTCATATGTTGATGTTGACTTCAAAGAGACCTCTGGCAACATCAGCAGTCCCATCTGCAAGCACTTTGTACCTTGTCCCTCATGCCACTCTGTCTCTATTTTTGCATATGATGCTTTGCTAAATTGCAGTGGCGTACACATCAGCATAGTTCATAGCTCAGCCGCCAACTCTGCCACAGATCCTGGCTGTCACAGAATCACCTGTATAGTGTGATTAGTGTTGCTCACACCCAAATGTATGGGGCAGACATGTGGCTGCCTGCGATAGCTAGGGACATTGGCTTGGCTGCAGCAATGCCCACTCATCTACAGGTGGTGTTTAGGCACCAGCAAATATGTTGCTTCATGCATGGCTAGTTGAGGATTGCCCAATGATGCTGCATCAGACATTGTGAGCAGGTTGCGTCACTGTGTGCTCTCATGCTTTACACTACGGCCCCCTCCACTCATGCCTTTGTTTCCAGCACTGTACAGCCACACTGCGACAGCTACATTTGGTTGTGCCAATGCGATCAGACGCCATGTACAAATGCAGTACTGGTAGAGGTGACTGAGCTGCTAAAAGCAATCAGCATGACTGCTTCATCAAGCATTTTCTGCATGTGCAGGGCTTGTCACGAATCACCAGCCCTGCACTGCCATATGTCCTGGTGGTTGGGGCTGTACATTGTTTTCTTTAGTGAAGGCTTGGCTGTGCTCAGTGCCCTGTGCTGTGCATGGAGCTGACTTGCAGTCCCTGCGATGATGCATGGTGCCTTCACATAGCAAGTCGGTATCGTCAACAATGTCAGCCCAAACCACTGTTTTTAGTGAACTTGGCATGCTACCCCGGCTTTGTGTGTTTGCATCAAAAGCATAACTGCCCTGCATCATACGGATTGCACTGTGACTGCAATGATCACATATGTGTGAGTGCAGGTAAGTGGTGTTTCTGCAGGTATGATAGAGCCTGGGATCATGCTTTGACTGCAAGGACGCTCTGAGCACAGCGCTGGAGCTTGGTTGCTCACGGTCAGAGGTCCGGTTGATTTGGCCAGCCTGCTAGGGACACATGCTTGGCTCCCACAAAACATCAGCCAGTTTTCAGCATCAGCAGACATGTCCCTTTGTACATGGCCAATCAGGTTCTGCCACAGTGTTGCTGCAGCAGACATTGTCAATTGGCTGAGCCATTGTACCTTGCATTCCATGAAAGCTAATGCCTGTCATGATGCCCCTCACCTAGGCCTCAATCAGCAGCACTACCTCCGCACTACAATTGCATGATGATTGCAATGAAATGACTGTGTACAGCTGGGTGTGTATCCAAGCAAATGCATTTCTGTGCATTGCAACACAAAGGAGCATCCCCAACTACCATCACATCATAATTCAGCATGCCCCAGGGGATCAGAATACGAAACTTGAATCAGCTTGAGAGTCCAACTGTCAGCGGGGTATAGCAAGTTGCTTGTGTTCGGCGCAGGCGAGCGTAGGTGCGTATGTCGTTGTCCTGCAGTCAGGTGTAAATAAGACTTTGCAAAATGCAATGCACCTTTAGAGGCCAGGTATGTTCTTGGCCGTCCTCCTGTCAATGCAACAACTTGCTGGAAGAAGGAAGAAGAAGAATGCTACAAGCTTGGCGTGTTGCAGCCTTCGCACATGACTCAGGGGCCTGGAGTTTACAGCTTCTGACTTTGTCACAGATACTACCAAGACCACAGCAGGGTATATTTGATGGTGCATGTCATGCTGAAAGGTTAAGCAAGCGTATGCATGTTGTTTTACAAGCACAAAGTGCATTGCAAAGACCTGGGCTGGCCTGGATATCGAGCACGCAGTCGCCGCAGAAATCACGTTGTCCGGAACCCCCTTACAGCCTTGGGATGACTCGGGTCCTGTACTCTGCGGCGGCTACTGTACCGACCAGACAACTTCCCAAACACAGGTACGCAGTGCCCAAGTGCCTGATCTCAGCACCTGAACGTTGACACTTTGGTGACTGACAATGTGATGTGTGCAGTCATCTTCTAAACTCACAAGCACTGCACAGAGCAACATCGAGAGCAGCTTTAAACAAAGCTTCACCTGGTTTTTCAGTTGGTGCTCAAGGTACGCAGATGCGTGTTCCACCCAGCCCCGTTACTCATCACATTATGCTTAGTTGCCAGCAGGCTCAGCACTGCTAAGCTTGATGCACCTTTTCACTAGCTGCGAAGCAGACTTTTGGCATAACACATGGCCTGCCACACAGGCAAGTTACTGGACCAGCAACATGAAATCCGCTGTCACTGAAAGGCAAGCCAGCATGCGGCTGCACAGCAGAGAGGCCCAGACATCAGCCGACTTTATCCAGATCTGCAGAAGCAATGGGATCATGCTGCCAATGCGCATCTGGGCAATGTCAGCATCACACCTCAAAGCAGAAGAAAGGTTGGGTGGACATCTGATCAGTGCCCAGATGGCCACCTGCACAGCTGGTCAGCCACAGTGCAGAACAGGACAAATGGCAGTGGATGCCCCCAGTGCAGTGGCAGAGCAGTGTGCAAGCACAACTCCCTGGCTACCAAGGCTCCCTCGGTGGCAGCTGAGTGGGACTTTGCGGCAAATGACGGTACTCCTGACAGTGTGGTGGCTCAAAGTCATCAAATTGCTGACTGGCGCTGTGGTACCTGTGGCCATGAGTGGCATGCCAGAATCAATGCCCGAGTCAGCAAAAACAAGTCTGGCTGCCCCCAGTGCGCTAAAATTGCAAGAGCCGTGAAAAGCAAGGTTAAGCCAACCATTGCAGAGGATCCTGCCCTGCTGGCACAATGGGACCACAGCCGCAACGCAGACCAGTGGCACTTTCCTCACAAAATCAGGCGGAGAAGCGCCAAGCAGATCTTTTGGCTCTGCAATAAGTGCCTGGCAGGACAGCAGCACAGCTGGCCTGCTACACCTTCAGACCGGACTGGTCGCAGTGAAACCCGGCTGTCCATTCTGTGCTGGGAAGGCTGCTTGCGAATGCAACTTCCTCCAGGCGCTCTACCCTAGCATAGCTGCAGAGTGGGATCATGGCAAAAACAGTGACCAGCCCAGTGACTACACTGCTAGCTCACATCACATGGCTTGGTGGTCCAGCCCTCAGCGTGGCAGCTGGCAGCAGACCGTCCACTTGCGTACAAGTAACATACGTAACAAATCTATCATATCAAAGCGTGCTCAACAGAGGCTGAGTTTTGCTAGTCCACGTTGACATTGCAAGTCAGCACCATTGCTGCCAGTCAATGCGCTCAAGTACCATGTGATGCTTGCACCAGATTTCATTGACAGTTATGAAGTTTGTTTGACCAGCAAATGTGCCTCACAGCTTCTGCTCATGCTTTTTATGCACATGCTTTGCTGAATGATGAGCGTGTTACTTGGTTTTGCTTATTGTAGACTTTGACACGCTGCAAAGCTGTGAGAGGAGTACAAGGCTTGCCTAGGACAAGTCTGCTTCCAATTCAAGCATGCTGCTTGCAGGCTTGGTGCTTGTAAGGGGCTAACTGCTTGCAACTCTGAGCTCAGAATGCCGTCACACTGAGGTGACTGAGGTGCTGCACGCAATGAACATGATTGCTTTGACGTGTCAAGCACTGTCAAATTGTATGTCACATCGTTGTACATGTGTTATACAGGTATTGAATTGCAGCCAACAAATATCCTAGCAGGCTGCCCAAAATCGACCGGGGGGGCTGGGGGGGGGGGGGGGGGGGGTGCACGGTCTTTATTGCAGTTTGGAACAGCACAGCTCTGTTTGACATCACAAATTGCAAGCAGGGTAACCGTTGCACAGCCTTGGTTGCTGATTGCAAGCCTTGCAGAGCAACCAAGCCGAATCCTGCAAAAAGTTACTGACATGATATGAGGCAATAAGAGCTCCAAGAGCCATGTAAAGAGCTAGCAACACACACGACCATCACTGCTACAAAGCATTGCATGCACCAAGCAACCGAAATTAGATCAGGCACACTATAAATTTGGTGATGTCTGTCCAAGGCTATCAAACTGAGAGATAAGTGAGTATTTCAGCTTTTCATATAGGTGCATCGACCACCAAGCATGACTCACACCCTGACTGCATGCCATGAAAAGAGAAAAGTGGTCCTTAGTGAGGAAGCCTGGTCTTCAACACCTCCCCCCTGGGCCTGGTTTCTAACTCCTGCCCAGCTGCCCCCCTCCCCCCTGCCCCATTCGGCTGTCTGCCCCCGCCACAGCCAAAGCTCTGGCACTGTACTCAGAGCAACCTTGCAGTCAAAGCTTGACTCCGGAGGAGGGATCCCTCCTTGGGCTCTACAGTAATTGCAGACATGACTCATTGTTGCTAACAGCATAAAAAGCGAGTTACACATGTGTGATCATTGCAGTCACAGTGCAATCATTATGATCCAGAGCAATAATATAATGCTTTTGACGCAAACACACAAACATTGTTGACAGTGCCGACTCGATTTATAAAGGCATCCATCATTGCAGGGACTGCAAGCCAGGCTTACAATTATCTCCACAGGCATATCATCTGAGTCATGTCTGACAGGTCCAATGCAGCAGCTCTGAATGGAGGAGAAGAGGTCTGCATCAACTAAGACATGGTCCAGGCGCCTAGCCCCGCTTGCCAGCGAGAGGCTTCTGTTTTGGGTCCGTGCCTTGAAGGAAGGCAGAGCTGGGGTGTCCCCCGGCGTCCTGCCAGTGCAAAGGATCATGGCACTGTTCTCACACAGCCTGTTAGAACATACAGTTTGACTTATGTTATTTCAGGCAAGGCACTCATAAACTAGCTGGCGTTACATATGACTGTGTACATAGCTTAGTCAGTCACCCCGCTAGCTGCACTTTACTCATCCCGCTATCCAGCTCAGCGGCCTGTTTAGTCCTATAAGTAGCTCTGTGAGCAGTTAGGTAAAACACAGTTCGACAGTTGCTCCGCTTGTAACTACACCGTTGTGTCACTTCAGCAAGTCTTGCACAGTCTTGCACATCAGGTTATGGGCCCTCACTCGTTGCAGTGAGCGGAGCCGTTGCGTTCGTCAGCACTCAAAGATCAGCACGATCACACACGACAGGAAAGTCGTAAGAATCCGTCACACGGTCCTTCTGCCAGGCGCAGTCGAAGTGAACCAAACAGATGGCTACAGAAAGCCGCGTGCAGATAGAGAAGCTCGACAGCAGCAACTATGGAATCTGGTCACGGCGCATGAAGGCGCTGCTACTCAGCAAGGAGCTTATGGACGTCGTCACAGGCGATGAGGACGACAAAAAAGAAGTCCAACCAGGCGTTGGGACTTATTCAGCTCTACCTCAGTGACTACTACCTGTCAATGGCAGATGACATCGCCACAGCACAAGGCCTTTGGGAGAAGCTCCAGAATACCTTCAAGGCGTCCAACAATGCAAGGCGTCTAACACTCAAGCTGCAGCTGAACAGCTTGAAGAAGGAGTCATCAGAAGACATGACTCAGTATGTTGCAAGAGCAAAGGAGCTCGCCAGCAATCTGGGTTCCATTGGGCACAAAGTTGATGAGTCAGAAGTGGTGCTACCCATCATAGCAGGACTCCCATCAGAATATAGCACCTTGAGGACAGTCATCGGCACCAGGGAAGAAGAACTGACAGTGGATCAGCTCCTAACCATGCTACTTCAGGAGGAGCAGAACATCAGCACTCAGCAGCAGTCTGCAGTGCCCATCTACGGTGCCCAGTACCACACAGGCAAGCACCAACACAAAGGCAACAAGCACAACAGGCCTCCCAACAGAGCTGTCCAGCCGCAACAGCAGACCCCATATCAAAGCCAGGAGCGCAGAGGCAACTTTAATGGCAGAGTCCCCGAGTGCTCCTACTGCCACAAGAAGGGTCACTTCAGAGAGGACTGCCGCATACGCATGAGCGATGTTGAGGGTGGCACCAACTGTGACGTAGGTGAAGCAAGGGTCGTACACACGTACAGCTGTCACCTGGCAGGTGACGACGGGTCGCGGGACCGGTGAAGGTTGATCACCTGTGGGTGATGGCAAGTCACGATGCTCGTGAGAGATCAGCACGGTCCCGGTGACGCGCAGCGCGTTGACCACATATACGTGGTGAACAGTGTTACATCTGAAAACAGGCTGCAGCGTGTACGCAGCGCCGTTGTTTGTGTCCAGCAAATCGCAGTGGGTTACTCGGCTATGACACCGAGAAAGCCTGCCTTTTTTGCATGGTTTTGTATTGTATTATTGCAATTGCAAATAAAAACTATAATCTCTGGAACAGTTTTGCATAGGTATAACACTCTTGTGGAGAGAGCATTCGCTGCACATGGTGTTCATCTGTGCCCTTGAGCCATGGTGTTTAAGTGTGTTGCTTAGCATTAACACCACTGCCCCCCGTGCATGCACACTACGGCCCAAGTGTGTTGCACAGCACTTAGTCTAGCACCACTGCTCAACTTGACAAGGGTCAGCAGCTGTGCAACCAGCAATCTAGCATTACGGCACGTGCTGTTCAGTTATCTAGAGCTTTGGTTTTACAAGCTTGCCGTCAAAGCCTGCACGCAAGCAACAGATGCAATTGTCCCGCAGTACAGCACAAGTGTGTTGCACAACACTAGCAGCACTGCTGTTCTTGACAAGGGTCAGCAGTTGTGCAAGCAGCCATCTTGCATCACGGCTGACACTATGCAGCCTTGCTTGCTGTCAAAGCTTGCATGCAAGCAGCAGATGCAAGTGTTCCGCAGTACAGCAGTAGTTTGTTGCACAGCGCTAGCACCACTGCTTTGCTTCACAAGGGCCAGCAGCTGCGCAAGCAGCCATCTAGCATTACCGCTCATGCTGTTCAGCTATACAGAGCTTTGCTATGAGAGGCTTGCTGTCAAAGATAGCATGCAAGCAGCATATTGCAAGTGTCCCGCACTACAGCAGTAGTTAGTACAGCGCTAGCACCACTGCCCCACACAGCAGCACAAGTGTATTGCATAGCATTAGCACCACTGCTCTGCTTGGCAGGGGCAAGCAGCTATGCAAGCAGCCATCTAGCTAGCATATATCTATATAGCAGTACCGCCCATGCTGTCCAAGTGTGCAACTTTGCTGTGCCAGTACAAGCTTGCAGTGAAAGGCAGCATATGCAGGTGTGCTGCACCACAGCACAAGAGTGTCGCATAGCACAGTGCTAGCAACACTGCTTTTGTTGACAACGGCCAACAGCTGTGCAAGCAGTCGTCTAGCAACAACGCTCATGCTGTTCCCATGTGCAGCTCTGCTATGAAAGGCTTGCCTGTCAAAGCATGCATGCAAGCAGCAAATGCAAGTGTCCCGCACTACAAGACAAGTGTGCTGCATAGCTTTAGCACCACTGCTTTGCTTGGCAAAGGCAAGCAGCTGTGCAGGCAACTGTCTTGCATCACCGCTCATACTACCTCATACTGTTCACCTGCGCAACTTTGCTGTGAAAGGCTTGCTGTCGAAGCATGCAAGCAACAAGTGCCAGTGTCCTACACCACAACATGAGTATGTTACACAACACTAGCACCACTGCTCTGTTTGACAAGGGCCAGCAGCTGTGCAAGCAGTGCTGTGCAGCTCTGCTATGAAAGGCTTGTTGTCATCGCATGCATGCAAGCAGCAGATGCAACTGTCCTGCAGCACAGCACAAGTGTGTTGCACAGCACTAGCACCGCTACTTTGCTTTACAAGGGCCAACAGCTGTGCAAGCAGCCATCTAGCATTACCGCTCATGCTGTTCAGCTATATAGAGCTGTGTTGTGAGAGGCTTGCTGTCAAGGCTTCAAGTTGCATGCAAGCAGCATATGCAAGTGTCATGCAGTACAGCAGTAGTTTGTTGCACAGCGCTAGCACCACTGCTTTGCTTCACAAGGGCCAGCAGCTGCGCAAGCAGCCATCTAGCATTACTGCTCATGCTGTTCAGCTATATAGAGCTGTGCTATGAGAGGCTTGCTGTCAAGGCTTTCATGCAAGCAGCATATGCAAGTGTCATGCAGTACATTAGTAGTTTGTTGCATAGCGCTAGCACCATTGCTTTGCTTCACAAGGGCCAGCGGCTGCGCAAGCAGCCATCTAGCATTACCGCTCATGTTGTTCAGCTATATAGAGCTGTGCTATGAGAGGCTTGCTGTCAAAGCTTGCATGCAAGCAGCAGATGCAAGTGTCCCCGCAGTACAGCAGTAGTTTGTTGCACAGCGCTAGCACCACTGCTTTGCTTCACAAGGGCCAGCAGCTGCGCAAGCAGCCATCTAGCATTACTGCTCATGCTGTTCAGCTATATAGAGCTGTGCTATGAGAGGCTTGCTGTCAAGGCTTGCATGCAAGCAGCATATGCAAGCGTCCCGCTCTACAGCAGTAGTTTGTTGCACAGCGCTGGCACCACTGCTTTGCTTCACAAGGGCCAGCAGCTGCGCAAGCAGCCATCTAGCATTACCGCTAATGCTGTTCAGCTATATAGAGCTTTGCTATGAGAGGCTTGCTGTCAAAGCTTGCATGCAAGCAGCAGATGCAAGCATCCCGCAGTACAACAGTAGTTTGTTGCACAGCGCTAGCACCACTGCTTTGCTTGACAAGAGCCAGCAGCTGCGCAAGCAGCCATCTAGCATTACCGTTGTTCAGCTATATAGAGCTTTGCTATGAGAGGCTTGCTATCAAAGCTTGCATGCAAGCAGCAGATGCAAGGGTCCCGCAGTACAACAGTAGTTTGTTGCACAGCGCTAGCACATTTGCCCCACACTGCAGCACAAGTGTATTGCATAGCATTAGCACCACTGCTCTGCTTGACAAGGCTCAACAGCTATGCAAGCAACCATCTAGCTAGCATGTATATCTATATAGTAGTACCCGCCCATGCTGTCCAAGTGTGCAACTTTGTTGTGCAAGTACAAGCTTGCAGTGAAAGGCAGCAGATGCAGGTGTGCAGCACCACAGCCCAAGAGTGTTGCATAGCACAGTGCTAGCAACTCTGCTCTGGTTGACAAGGGTCAGCAGCTGTGCAAGCAGTCGTCTAGCAATAACGCTCATGCTGTTCCTATGTGCAGCTTTGCTATGAAAGGCTTGCTGTCGAAGCATGCAACCAACAAGTGCCAGTGTCCCTTACCACAGCATGAGTATGTTGCACAACACTAGCACCACTGCTCTGTTTGACAAAGGCCAGCAGCTGTGCAAGCAGCCATGTAGCGTTACTGTGGTTCAGTCTATTTGTTCTGCTCATGCAGTTTTGCAGTTGTTCTTTTCAATGGCATGCCATGCCTATCAATTCCACTTGCATGCCTCTGCTTGACATTTGCATGTCTGCTTCTTGCTTCTGTGCAATCTTGTCCTTGACTGCTTTGTGTTCAGCAACCGCAACATTGACAGCTCTTGTTTGCAGCGCTAATGCTGATCCAATTCTTTGGCAGCCATGGCTCAACGGACGAGCTCGTTGAGTTTGCGAGTGCCATAGAGCACCTTGCTGGCATGGAAGGCAACTTGGCAATGAACACTACATCCCCATGCACATTATCTTGCAATTGAGTTCGTGGTCACCTCGCCTGTGTATGGCCGACCCTTGCACATATACTGTGTTGCCCACAACTATCACCAGCTGCGAGACGTTCCAAGCGCCGGTCGGCTGGACGGATTCAGCTTGCGACGTATTCTTCGTCGGAAGTTTTGCTAACGTCGACTATGCTGCGGCAGCAGATTCGTTGTGTTGTCTTAAAGGCCGTCTGTACAAAGCGGCAAAGCAGACTGAAAACCTGTTGAAGAGGGTTTGGTCGTTCTTTTTGGAACGACTTTGGAATCCAAGTCGTTCCAAAAAGAACGACTTGGATTCTAAAGTCGTTATAATCGGAACGAAGTCGTTCCAAAAGGAACGAAGTCGTTCCAAAAAGACGACTTGGATTCTAAAGTCGTTGCATTTAGAACGACTTCGGTCCAATTGGTACGACTTTTAGTCACGAGCGACCTAGACGTGATATTTCTTCACGTGGGCTGGTGAGTGAGCGCCACGTAGGCGTGACGGGCAGATGGGACGTTACGTCCCCGGGACCTTGTTTGGGGACCTTATCCGCTCAGACGGAACGACTTTAGAATCCAAGTCGTTCTTTTTGGAACGACTTCGTTCTTTTTGGAACGACTTTCGTTCCGATTGGAACGACTTTAGAATCCAGTCGTTCTTTTTGGAACGACTTCGTTCCAATTGGAACGACTTTAGAATCCAAGTCGTTCTTTTTGGAACGACTTCGTTCTTTTTGGAACGACTTTAAAATCCAAGTCGTCCTAAAAGAACGACCTGGAGCCCTTTTTGGGAAGGACTTGACGTTCGAAAAGAACGACTTTGGAATGGATCCGGGTCTCAGTTGCTAGAGCGGGTCTGGTTGTAAAGTCGTTTTAACAGAGGTATATGTTGCTTGCATGCAAGCAAGCCTTGCATTAGCAAAGCTTCACATGTGAACAGCATGAGCGTTATTGCTAGATGACTGCTTGCACAGCTGCTGGCCCCTGTCAACCAAAGCAGTGTTGCTAGCGGTGTGCTATGCAACACGCTTTGGTGGTGGTGCAGGCCTTGTACATTTGCTGCCTGCATGAATGCTTCCACTGCAAGCTTAGGCATGCACAACAAACTTGCACACTTGGACAGCATGGGCGGTACTGTTATATAGATATATGCTAGCTAGATGGCTGCTTGCATAGCTATTGGCCCTTGTCAAGCAAAGCAGTGGTGTTAATGCTATGCATAACACTTGTGTTGCAGTGTGGGCTAATGCTATGCAACACCCTTGAATGTAGTCCGGGACACTTGCTTTTGCTGCTTGCATGCATGCTTTGACAGCAAGCCTTTCATAGCAAAGCTGCACAGGTGAATAGCATGAGCAGTAATGCTAGATGGTTGATTGCACAGCTGTTGGCCCTTGCGTGTTGGCACTTGCGTGTGCTGCTTGCATGCATGCTTGGACAACAAGCTTGTACCTGCACAGAAAGTTGTTCACTTTAGCAGCATGAGCGGTAATGCTATACATGGCTGCTTGCAAAGCTGGTGGCCCTTGTTGAATAGAGCAGTGGTGCTAGTGCTGTGCAACACACTTGTGCTATAATGCAAGACACTTGCACGTGCCGCTTGCATGCATGCTTTGACAGCAAGCCATCAAGAAAAGTTCACTTGAGCAGCATGAGTGGTAATGCTACACATGGCTACCTCCAAACCTAGCGGCCCTTGTCAAGCAAAGCACTGGTGCTAATGCTGTACAACATGCTTGTGCTGTTGTGCGAGACACTTGCACCCTGCTGCCTGCATGCATGCTTTGATTGCAAGCCCAAATCTGCATGAGCGCTATATGTCTGCTTGCACAGCTGTTGGCCTTTGTCAAGCAGAGCAGTGGTGCTGATGCTGTGCAAGACATTTGCATCCGCTGCTGGCATGCATCAATTGCCGGCATGCATGCTTTGACTGCAAGGCTGTACCCGCACAGCAAGTTGCAAACTTGAATAGCATGAGCGGTAAATTGAGTGCTATAATATTGTGGTTGCTTGCACAGCTGCTGGGCCCTTGTCATGCAACAAATGCAAGTACCCCGCATTATAACATAAGTTTGGTGCACAGCGCTCATGCACGCGTCCACAGCGAGCCTGAACGTGCACAGCAAATTTGCTCAATTGAAGTGCACGAGCGGCGATGGTGTACGGCTACTTGCGGAGCTGCTAGCCCTTGTCCAACAGAGCAATGGTGTTAATGCTCTGCACCACTCTTGTGCTGTAGTGCGGGACACTTGCATTTGCTGCTTGCATGCATGCTTTGACAGCAAGCCTTTCATAGCAAAGCTGCACAGCACGAGCAGTAACGCTAGATGGCTGGTTGCACAGCTGTTGGCCCTTTGAAGCAAAGCAATACCTGCACAGAAAAGTTGTTCACTTGAGCAGCATGAGCGGTAATGCTATACATGGCTGCCTGCAAAGCTGGTGGCCATTGTCAAACAGAGCAGTGGTGCTAGTGTTGTGCAACACACACGTGCTGTCATGCAAGACACTTGCATTTGCTGCTTGCATGCGTGCTTTGACAGCAAGCCTTTCATAGCAAAGCTGCACAGGTGAATAGCATGAGCAGTAATGCTAGATGGCTGATTGCACAGCTGTTGGCCCTTGTGAAGCAAAGCAATGGTGCTAGTGCTGTGCAACACACTTGTGCTGTATTGCAAGACACTTGCAGGTGCTGCTTGCATGCATGCTTTGACAACAAGCCTGTACCTGCACAGAAAAGTTGTTCACTTGAGCAGCATGAGCGATAATGCTATACATGGCTGCCTGCAAAGCTGGTGTCAGCAAGCCTTTCATAGCAAAGCTGCACAAAAGAACAACATGAGCAGTAATGCGAGATGGCTGGTTGCACAGCTGTTGGCCCTTGTGAAGCAAGGCATTGATGCTAGTGCTGTGCAACACACTTGTGCTGTATTGAAAGACACTTGCGTGTGCTGCTTGCATGCATGCTTGGACAGCAAGCCTGTACCTGCACAAAAAGTTGTTCACTTAAGCAACAAAAGCGGTAATGCTATACATGGCTGCCTGCAAAGCTGGTGGCCCTTGTCAAGCAGAGCAGTGGTGCTGATGCCGTGCAAGACACTTGCATCTGCTGCTGGCATGCATCAACTGCCGGCATGCATGCTTTGACTGCAAGGCTGTATCCCGGGGGTCAATCCATCTTATAGGTCATGATGACAGGGTGGGACTTGTATGTTACATTGTGAGCATTAACTGCAAATATTTGCAGCTGCAATTGCACTTGACCGAATTCGCAACTTTTGAAGTCAGTGTACAGTGTTAGAGTTCATGCAGAGTGTGTGCTTTGTAGTACAGTTATTACCAAAGCACTTGACATTGCCCTCCTCTATCACTGTATTCAAACTTGCATTGCTTGTATCTGTTTTCATTTTTTTTGCATCATGCCGCCAGTAGTTAACGTTAGTGGAACTGAAGAACTTAAATATTGTAGCATCAGCTTGCTAGGCTTTGTGTAGCCATGTTTACCATATTTTTCTGTGTTTGGAACACATTGCATCTTTGTTTCTACTTTCATGTTTGCTCTGCGTTCTTGCCATCAGCAGTCAGGTTATACATCTGTACAAGTAGGTGTTAGAGAAGACTGAAGCAGGGTGATGACTATCTTTTCAAACATGGTTGTGCTATACACAAACTTTAAGCCTGTAAGTGCAATTGCATAATATACGCAAGTACCAGAACTTTGTGAACTACACTTGTCTGATTCCCAACATGGCACATAGCTTTGACAAAATGGCGCATAATCGCTTGCATTTTGCATGTACACACTCCCAACTTACAGAAGTAAATTGTTGCCTATGATCTCAAGTGCTGCATCCAAAAATGATGTACATGTGTGCAATTATTTTGCACACACTCAGCGGCAGAGTCTCAGCCTGGTCTTGCGCTTTAACGCAATAATCGCATAAGTCCTTTTCAAGGTCATGTGCCACTTGCATGCAGCACCAAGTCAACATGCAGGCCAGTATATGCTCGATATTGCATCGAAGAGGGCGAGATCAGGCGTCAAACCCCGGCAAAAGGTTACGCATGCTACCCTGGTGCCAGACCTTGCATCAAAGCGAGAGACAATGCGGTCGCTGCTGTTTGAGCCTTGCAGGCACTTTAGCAAACCCTGTTGCAAACGATATTTACAGTGTCTGAAGCGACCGTGACCTCCTAACGACGACAAAGCATCATAGAAGGCCGTCCGTGATGGTTCGGGCGTAGGAAAGCGACGTCCGTGACGGTTTCGCAGCCTCTTTCGATGCATTCCAAAGGAAGTTTGCTGGTCACGCATAGGTGATGTACGGACACGACCCTGGTGAGCGCAAGGCACGAGCGGCCAGAGAGGTGAGTAGGACCCTTGCTTCAAGATTTTCACCTATAGGTGACCCCGTGCCACCCCTCAAAGCGATGAGAAGAGAGAAAGGCGGGGTTTTCCCAGGTCAAACAGTAGCCTTTGGTGCCACAACACAGATGGCATACAGCAGTGACTGGGTGATGGACTCCGGAGCATCCAGGCATTTGAGCCCATACAAACAAGCCTTCCTGAACTACAGAAGCGTGGCACCAAGCACAGCAGTCACCTTTGTGAATGGGCAGCAAGCTACAGCCTTGGGGGAAGGAGATGTGGAGCTCTTTGTCAAGATTGCCAACAGTGTTCAGCGCGTGCTTTTGAGGAACGTGCTACATGTGCCAGACGCCACTGTGAACCTCATCTCAACCAGGCAAGCCATCACTGGTGGCTGCAAGATCACTTTCACAGAGGACAGCTGCGCAGTGTCAAAGGACGGCGTCATCTTGATGGAAGGCATCAGCCAGCCAGATGGGTTGACAGTAATCAGGCCAGTCAAGCAGCACGCCATGACAGCTACAGCTGCAAACAAGCAGACCCCAGAGCTGTGGCACAGGCGCTTTGGACATCTTGGCTATGGCAACCTTGTTCAGCTCAAGAACAAGCAAATGGTGGACGGCATTGCAACAACAGCGCAGAGCTTCAAAGCACAGCAGGAGCAGAAGCCTCTTTGTGAACCATGCACGTTGGGAAAGCAGCACAGATTGCCCTTCCCCAAATCAGACAGCAAAAGCTCAAGGACGTTGGAGCTGGTGCATATGGATGTGTGTGGCCCCTTTCAAGTCACTTCAGAAGGAGATGCAAAGTACCTGGCAACCTTCACAGATGACTATTCCAGACTATCAGAGGTGGTGACATTGCAAAAGAAGTCAGAAGTGACATATGCTGTCAGGACAGTCATTGCAAGGTGGGAGACTCAGACTAGCAACCGCTTGAAGGTTGTTCGCATAGACAGAGGCACTGAGTATGTCAACACAGAGCTCACCACCTACTTCCAAGACTCGGGCATCACGCACCACACCACAGCACCCTACACACCAGAGCAGAATGGAGTGGCAGAGCGCTTCAACCGAACTTTGATGGAGAAAGTGAGACCCATGCTCTCTGACGCCAAGCTTGACTTCTCCTACTGGGCACAGGCAGCATTCACAGCTACCTACGCCAAGAACAGAAGCCCATCCAGTCACCATCCTTCACAAACACCGTGGGAGCTTTTCTATGGCAGCAAGCCAGACGTCTCAGGCATGAGGGTGTTTGGAGCCAAGGCATATGTGCATGTGCCAAAGCAACTCAGACAGAAGCTGGACCAAGTCAGCCAGACAGGCATCTTTGTTGGGTATGAGCCTCACTCAAAGGCATACAGAGTGCTGCTGGACAATGGCAAGATCAGAATCTCCAGGAACGTCATCTTTGATGAGACTCCACCAGCAGCAGCTCCAACTCAGGCAAGGAGCAGGCATGAGCAAGAAGAGGAGCAGACCAGCCCAACAGTCATCACAGAAGTCATTCATGCTGCCACTGAGGGCATTGACTATGGTCCTACCTACTCCACAGACTCACATGATGAAGAAGAGGATCCACCAGAAGCACAGGCAGCAGCTGCACAGCCAGCTGCAACTATCTCCATTGCAGCAACTTCAGGCCCAGAGCCAGCTGCACCAGTAACTATCACAGAAGCTTCAACTCAAGAGCCAGAGCAGTCACGCTACCCCTCACGGCAGCACAGGGCACCCACTCAAATCTACAAAGCTCAAGCAGTCAAGGCAACTCAGCTTGAGGAGCCTCAGACCTTTGCAGAAGCAATGAGCGCCCAAGACTCAGCTCAGTGGAAGCGTGCCATGGATGAGGAAATGGTATCTTTGCATGAGAACAGCACATGGAGCTTGGAGCAGATGCCTTTGGGAGTCAAGCCTATTCCCGTGAAATGGGTCTACAAGATCAAGAGGGATGCTAGTGGCAACATTGAGCGGTACAAGGCCAGACTGGTAGCCAAGGGGTTCATGCAGCAGGAAGGCGTGGACTACAATGAGGTCTTTGCACCAGTCAGCAAGCACACTACACTCAGGACCTTGCTAGCAAAGGTGGCAGCGGAGAACATGGAGGACAACATGCTGGACAAAGATACTTTCAAATACAGCGAGCTGGTGGGCAGCTTGCTCTACCTCTCAGTATGCACAAGGCCAGACATCTCACAAGCCGTGGGAGTGCTATCCAAATCATGGCCAATCCCAGCGTGGAGCATTGGACAGCAGCAAAGGGAGTTCTACGCTACATAGCAGGCTCTCTTCAGACTGGCATACTATACGGAGGCAACACAGCCATGGAGGGCTATTGTGACTCAGATTTTGCCAGTGACATCAGTAGCAGGAGGTCCACAACAGGCTTTGTGTACATCCTTAATGGTAGTGCAGTCAGCTGGAACAGCAAGCTACAGAAGACAGTGGCTGCTTCAACCTCAGAAGCTGAATACATGGCAGCTTCAAATGCAGTCAAGGAGGCTTTGTGGCTCAAGATGCTATTGAAGGATTTGGGCATTACAACAGAAGCTATGGTTATCAACTGTGACAGCCACGGAGCACTGAGTCTACTGAAGAATCCTATTGCTTCAGTCAGGTCCAAGCACATTGATGTCATGCATCATTTTGCAAGGGAGAAAGTGGCGCGTAAGGAAGTCTGCTTTGAATACTGCAGCACTGAATTCATGGTTGCAGATTGCTTGACCAAGCCTTTGCCTACTAGCAAGTTTCACTTTTGCTGCTCAGGCATGGGTGTTGTTTGATCAGTGGTATTGCAGTGGTTTCTCAGCAACAAACAAGTCAGACTTTGCCATTCTAGGACCTTTCTGTACAGAACGGTTGAACGGTATAGGACTTGCCTTATGAGTTTGCATTTCCTGAATTACTTGCCTGCGTGGGAGTGTTAGAACATACAGTTTGACTAATATTATTTCAGGCAAGGCATTCATGAACTAGCTGGCGTTACATATGACTGTGTACATAGCTTAGTCAGTCACCCCGCTAGCTGCACTTTACTCATCCCGCTATCCAGCTCAGCGGCCTATTTAGTCCTATAAGTAGCTCTGTGAGCAGTTAGGTAAAACACAGTTCGACAGTTGCTCCGCTTGTAACTATACCGTTGTGTCACTTCAGCAAGTCTTGCACAGTCTTGCACATCACAGCCGCATAAGCTTGCGGGCATGCGAGTTGGTGGTGTTGTCAGTTTCAACCAGCTGAGTTGGGACGCCATGAACCACATCTGCCACCCAAGGGTTAGGAAGGTTGCGCAACCTGGCATTTCAAGTCCCCGGCCAATAGGGCATGGCCTTGCAGGGTTGCAGACATCGGCCGCTGTGTCTTTGCCACCATGATAATTTATAATGTAGATACTGCACGTAAAAACGTTTTCATTGATGATCCTGAGATTTTCCAGTGTCCACATGCCCAGAGGAACGTGCCAGCGCCTGCACGTGTACGTCAAAAACGCCTCTTTTTGACCAATTGCGCCACGTGCTGTTGACTGATAGCACCTGTGCCCGTGACAGCACGTGCTGCTGGAGCACAAGAATCTGTC
Organism: Asterella californica; assembly: GCA_036924285.1. Classification (NCBI taxonomy): domain Eukaryota; kingdom Viridiplantae; phylum Streptophyta; class Marchantiopsida; order Marchantiales; family Aytoniaceae; genus Asterella; species Asterella californica. The sequence goes on from JAYKYS010000075.1 coordinate 38,895, forward strand.
GGCGAGTTGTTGCAAGAAGAGTCGGCGAGCTTGATCGAAGCTGCTCTCCCCGATGCTGAGCACTGGTGACACCTGTTCCACTGCAGCGATGACAGACCAAGCTGCCGTCGCCTCCTTCAAAGAGCTTGGGATCGATCCTGACATTGCGACCAAGCAAGCCGGCAACGATGGCGCAATTCCAATTGCCGCTTCTAGCTTGGAGCGATTGGTACGCGAGCCTCGTTTTACAACTACCGACATGTGGTCAAACAGCACTGCCAAATTGGCTCCTGCGCATGCGCTCTCACCACGTGATAGATCGTCTTGACGAAGCTCCTCCGCCGATGTCCGCACACGTAACCATGTAGGAAGACGCAGAGGCTGACAAGTTTGAGCAGACGCGTGGAGGTGGAGCGTACGCCGAAAAGTGGACCGGGCGCTGGTCGAAATGGCAGGTAATTGCTTTGTTAGACTTTGTGATAGCAGGCTGCTACACCGATGAACGCGCGCCAGGGCCGCCGTGTCGAGACATGTTTTTTACTGTCACCAGGCGTCAATTGTTATGCGCAGCCAGTTTGCCGCCCGTCAGATTACGATTATGAAGTATCGATCCTATGCACACCCACACATGTGGACCTAACATGGACATTTTGGCATTTGCAGGGTTGGCTTGGAGGTTCCAGTGGAGCAGCACTCGATGCATGGTTGGTAACGACATCGTCTCAGGTACGCAGATCCAGTAAAATGCTGTCAGATAGTCTGCTTGGAGGTTGTACAACACTTCACTGAGTCACCCTCTAAGTTAGGCTTGCATGTCAATGAGGTTGTGCTCTCAATTACAAGCCTTGAAGCATCTTCAAAGCTCAAATGCCAATGCCAGATTGCACCTAATAAAGCTGATTCACTTCCCCTGCAACACCGACAGCTTGGTTCTGAATCCTGAACCCTAGTCCGCGCAAGTCCATGTCTTGTTTGTCTGGTGGCACCTGATGTGTTGATGCGCTAGGTTGTGCACATGTACATTGTATGTACATATATTATGATATATTATAACAATAATGCCATGCAGATTGGCCAGATCATGCTGTCCATGCCAAATGCATATGCCAAGATGGGCTTGGCAGCGGGGCTGGTGTTGTCTATAGTCAGTGGACTCATCTCTGCTTACACCATTGTGCTGCTGGTACACCTATACGAAGAACGCAAGCGGCGCTTGGTACGCACGTGTTTGTCTTGTCGATATTACAAACAAGCCAATACCTTTGCTGAGTTGCATAGCATCCTCAAGCTGACATATGTGCATATACATGCATGTCAGGATCAGCCGTGAGCCGTCCGCAGGCAAAAGTAACAATGCTCTGTTAACCATGCACAAGTACATTGAGCTCTATCTCAACCTTGTCTACGGCAGCCAGGCTTTCCTGCATGTGTGGCGGCTTCCTGTGCTGCTCAATTTTTGATAATCACTGGCCCAGTCTAGATCTGCTAGAGAGTATGTGATGACTCATCCTCTTCATCAGTTGGGTGGCATCAAAGAAAGACACTTGTTGATTGATCATTGCTCAGTTGCACCTCCAGCTTTATCTTGTATGTTTTGCAGATTCTGTCTGACAAATGGTATGGTGAGAAAGGAGCCAGCAAGAGGATTACTCAGGTCTACTGTTTTCCCAAGTTTCAAGGCATATTTTATGCAGCATGTGCAACCCATAAGCATGGCATGTTACAGTATCCTAAATGTTTGGTGCCATTTCTGCACAACTCTTGCTTCTGCATACCTGAGGAGCTTCAGGCTCTGACAGCGTTGCTGCCAACCCTCTGCAGCACGGCATTGCAAGTACTTGAGCGACAATGTACTGTTGGCCTGGACCATGCATATTTTATAGCTGTTGTGCATGCTGGCATGTCCGTCCTTACAATTGCAGTGATCAAATGCAAGCAGTACGCAGTGCTAAATGCTTGCTGTGCGATAGTCACGGGTGCGTCATTGTGTATGCAGTATCACGAGGTTGTCACTTTCCTGTGTGGTCGCTTCCTTGGGTTTGTCACTGCGTTTTTTGTCATGCTGAACGTCTTCGGCATCAGTGTAGCCCAAGTGGTTGCCTGCAGCTCGGATGCCTACTACTGGCGGACCTCCTTGGACAAAAGGTACCATGGTCGAGCCTTCATCACTACCTTGGCACACTTGCTCTGCATCATTGTTGGGTTTTGCATCGCTGCTGCTGCTTCCTAACATGCCAATGCTACAGATGATGCTCACCAGTTGTTGCCATGCAGGACATGGGCACTTGTCTTTGGCGCTATTCTGCAAGTGTCTGTTTTTGTTCCGACACTGCGACACACACGCGTCATCAACATCCTTGGGCTGATTGGCACCACTTACACCGTCTGGTGGCTCGTCATTGCTGCTGGCTCCAGTGGCAGAGGCGTCCAGCTCCCACAGGCCACAGCGTAGGGCTCCTAGCTAAGCCAGCTATAGCTGCTGTAACAGCTGCAGATTTGGACAAAGAGTGCCATGCCTTCATGGATTCACATTCACATGTCATGCAATCTGAAGCTGCTCCACATTCAGACTCTCATTTTGACCAGCCACAGCAAAGTAGTAGTCTGAATCCTACAGCTTCACGTCGATATCTCATGCTGACCAGTCACTGAGAAGTAGTAGTCTGAATCCTACTGCTTCACGTCGATATCCTGAGCACAAGCTCAAGCATACATCATACACAGCTGAATGGGCACTTGCATGCTGTCCTGTAACTTGCCTTGCCAACTTATTCAGCGCCTGTGAACAGGGGTCCCAAGTCTCTGCAGCTCTTCTACACTGGCTTTGGTGTCCTGCTGGTGGCCTATGGAGGCCACAACATCTCCTTTGAAGTTATGGACGGCATGAACGTTCCCAAGTAAGTGGATGGCAATCCCCTTGTATGCAACAGCTTCTTGTCAACTACATTGCACACACATCTGCAGCACATCCATTGATCTTAGATCTTACAGGGGCGGTCAAAAGATCAAAAGTCGTGTCGGTACACATTCAAGGGGCTTCAGAGAGTGTTTTGCTTGCCATGTCATGGGTATTTGTAAGAACTGTGAGACTGTGGTGCTGGTGAAGTCTGCCAGATCTGCAACAGCAGCTGTTTCCCAGATCCTTAGCCGAGCCGAGGTACTTTAAAACTGCACTGTGGCTGTCATGCAGGAAGTACCGCTGGATAGGCTTTGTGAGCTTTCTGTACATCTTCACCCTGACTGTCCCTCACTCAACGGCTGTGCAACTGGTCTACCCCACAGCCAATGCAAAATACGGTAAAACCCTTGGTACACTCTGTACATGTATGGTATGGGCCAAATGTGCTGTCAGAACAGTTTATGCTGTCCAAAAAGCCAGCTGTACCTGTTCAGTCTGGAAGTGTAGGTTTGTGTGGTGGATCATTTCATCACCATGTTCTGTCTAATCACCACCTGTTGTGCCTGTCACTGAAAGGCTGAACACTGTCTCATGACACAGCATCTTGAACCAACTGCAAGAGGTGACAAATCACATTTTGCCTAACAGTATGCTCGAAATGGTATGCTCTGGAGGTTCTGATATGTGATCAGATGGCTGCAGGGAATGTGTATGGTGCCCTGCCCCATACTTGGGCAATGAACATCTCCATCTCCTCATGATCATTCACCAGATCTGTGCCTTCATCTACTTCAACGCGCCCTTGTTCTATCTGTGGGAGAAGCTGTGGGGTATTCATGAGAAGTCGCTTTGGGTTCGTATTCCGTCCAGGCTGCCCATCAGTAAGTTACTGACCCGCCTACTTTATCCTGTTTATGTAGCCTTGCATCTTGCAGCTATTGCAGTGCTAGTGCTGCTTCCATCACTTGGCTTGAAAAGCATGCAAGTCACAGAAAAAGAGTATGTCACAATTTACTGCCTGATGTCATCACATTTGCACAGTACACTAACACACACAGCCACAATGCTGCAGTATCCTTTTATCACTGACACTTGCAGCAAACGCTGGAACCAGCTGGCCCAGCTGAGCCTTCCAAGAACCATGTGATCCAGGTCATACGTATGCACATGTACTGCACACATAGTACACAGACGCTCACATCCTCGTCTCTGTTGTTGCAGCTCTCCTGTGCTGGCTAGTGGGTATTGCCTTTCCATTTTATGGGACCCTGAACAGTGTTATTGGCGCTCTGTGTGGACCCATCGTTGCCTTTGCTATGCCTGCCCTTGCCTTCAACATCACTTACTGGTAAACTACTCCCCCCCCCTCCTCACCACCCCTCTGCCCCCTCCCTTTCTGGTGCCCATGGGCATAGACCATGTTCACAAGCAGTGTGATAATTTTCATTCATTGTCATGGATTGAGATACGAGACCCGTTGAGCAACAAAGTCTGTTGCATTCATGCTGCAAGAGGCAAGAGATTGGTTGCCCATGACAGCCTATGACTCATAACAGCAAACCCAGTGGCTGTGTTTGTCAAGTCAGAAGTCACATATACTCAGCCTGTTGATGCCATACACCTTGCAAGCGGGTTGTCTGCTGTGATTGTACAAGACTTCTTTGAGTACAGTGCAGCATATCAGCAGCACATGTCATGCTGAACAATGGCAAACCCAAACTCAGAAACCAGCTTGTTTTTGTTCTCTGGTGTTCACTGTACCTTGGTCACCCTTCACCTTGCTTGATCCAATTGATTTTCAGGATTTGCAATGTGCAGCTTGTTCAGCAATCCATGTTTGCAGGACTCAGAAGTCAAGGCAGGAAGTGGCCTTATCTCCATTCCGTTGGATGATAAAGTACTTTGGCTGGAAGGGTAAGACTATGCTTTGCACTCATTCCAACTATTTGTGGTCCAGACTGACATAGCTTTTGCATAGTTGCATCATGCTCGTTCTGCAGTTGCATCTACCTTATGAGCGCCTTCAAAGAAGCTCAAGGACATGCGTTTCTGTGCCGTAGTGCAACTTTAATGACATTTGCTGCAGAGAAGTATGACAAATATGATCAAGCGTGTCTTCTGATATTACATTACAATGGCATCAGTTTGGCTGAGATGGTGTGTTTCTGCAGTGATCTTCGCCTTCAACTGGTTCATCATTGTTGTCTACGTGGTAAGCACACATCTCAATTCTGTTGTCTGCTCCTACATCGTTGCTTGACAGGCATATATTCTGATACGTTGCAAACTGATGATAGTGCAAAGCATTTTGGAATTCACTCGACATGTATCTTGACATGCAACATTGATGCAAGCAAAACTCGTTTGGGTGTTGGTATACTTATCAGTTGTTGCTCATGCAGGTTAATGGCACTGGATTAGCCCTTGTCTTCTCCATCAAGACATTTGTGCAGGCTGTGCATCAGTACAAGTTCTTTGCCAAGTGCTATCAGTGCTAGATAGCAACGGCACGTTCTGGTGATCAATGGCAGCTTTTTTGGTTTCTCAATTTTCTGACTATTACGAGGCAGGTTTGACACAATGTCACATAACTAAGTCCTTACATGTTGTACATATATGTACAACAGTCTTATTACTGTTTCAGCCCAGGGTGCATTGTCATTGTAGAGCACTGCGTCCCTACCCATGGTATGACACAAGGATTGCTTTATTGTGCCCAGTACTACTTTGTCAGTGTTATCATTTGCAAGGAAATAGATTGTAGCCGCCAGCATCAAAATGATGATGCAAAGTATGTGTCATGCGCTTGCATCATACCTCTGCTACTAGGCTATAGGTGACTTTGTACTGTCGAACTCCGCTTGTGTTGTAATAAGTTTATTGGCGCAGAAGCACTATGGCATTGCATCATGTCAAGACTCAGTTCATTCAATTTACAGTATGTCACAGGAAATACTAGCTCGTTGATCAATCATGAAGGCGCTAAGCTCAGGTGCACACAGACTTTTATGTTTTGACAACCATGCAAGACAAGACAGATTTGGTGCTTGTGCATTGTGTGAGCTAGCGTTGGTACGTTGCCCTGCAGCCGTCTACCAGTCAGTACGAAAAATACCAAACGCCAGGAAGCCTGGACAAAACAGTTGGCCAGAGAGTGAACACGAAACATGTGGGTGTTTTGATTACCAGGCTTGCAAGACTGCAATATGCAATATACGGATCTAATGCAGTCAAAACAGCACAGTCACAGTTGTGTGCTACTCAATAAATAGTCTTGTTACCATGACCTGTTTGTTGAGTGTGGGTGCACACATACTGGCCATAGAAAACCCAGTCCATGAAAGCCCTCAAGCCCATTAAGCTGTATAAACCCGCTAATTATACTTGATCAAGACGTCTATGTACCCTGTGAAGACAATTGGGATAGGAAACATAACATTTCACCCAAAACAGACACGTTAATTTCTTTACATCTCTGCGCCAAGACCAAGCAACAATGTAACTCCAATTAAGACTAATACTGGCTCCTCCTCAAAACACTCCTGCACGACCCCACGAGTACGTGTTTCCACCCCTCGGGCGCCTGTGAGGGTAACCCCCTCCAATGTTGTGCACTCTGCCTGATCCGAAGTTCTCCAAGCCCGGGTTCTGGGCCCTGCCTGAGGGCACAACGCTGCTCCTCATGCGAGGGACCATGCTGCTAGAAGACCCTCCGGACTGGAACAGCTTCCTGGGAGCAAGGTCCGGCCCACGGGTCTGCACCTGCAATGTGTTCCTTGTTTCAGTCATGCATGTCTGACAAGTCTAACATGCCCGACAAGCTTGTGGAATGCAAAGACCAATCAGGTTTGGCGCACAACAAGCACGCTGACTGGCAAAGCCTAGAACACAGCAACTATGAAGCGCACACAACCAGCATGCTGCCTGGCAAAGCCTGGGATACCACAACTATGAAGCGAACACGACTAGCATGCCGACTGGTAAAGCCCAGAACACCACACATCCGTCAAGCGTTCACAACCAGCATGCTGACTGGCAAAGCCTGGAACACCACAATATTGAAGCTGTCTAGCTGTATGCATGAGCAAGGACAATGTGGTCCAGGAAGATAAGACCGTACCCATGGAGATGGTGCATTGCGGCTGACTGGGTTGCTTCCCTCAGCCTCCACCTCCTCCAGTGTCCTCCAATACTGCCCTGGAGTGCCTGCATGCATGCCAAAGCTTGAGCTGCCAGCTGAAAGGAAAGAAGAACAAGACTCAAAGAGCATACCACAGCATCTGCTTTACAGCTTGCATCTATCTCAGTTACTGTATGCAGAGTGCTGCCTTCCTAAGTTGTGCATGTGAGTGACATTGTTCGGGTTGCAGTGGGATGCAACACAGCTGTTGCGTCCATGGTCCTGTATGTCACACATAGTTGTGCAACTACCAGCAGTGACATCAAAGAAGGTCCAGCTACTATGCAAAATGAGCTCTGGACACGTCGACAAAGCAGAGTGGCAGTGCCAGAGTACAGTGCTGACAGTTCCTACTGTGGTACCTGAAGAGGCTTGGCCCTGCAGCACCTTGGGGCGCCCCCCTAGGGGGCTGTCCACTGGGGTTCCTGCATCAACCTCATCAGGGCTCCCTGCCCCTGCCCCTGCCCTTGTGTGCAGCTGGGACTTGGCCTCCTGCAATCTGCGCCGCACCTCTGCCAATAGGCGCTCATTCACCTCCCTAGTTCTGCCTGCAGGATCTGCCACTCCTCCCTGTACATACACGTGACACGTATCAGCACTGACTCACACACACACACACACGCACATGCTCAGACATGCACAAACGCAGGCATCATGGAGCTGTCGTGAAGGATGTTGTTTGGAGTGATACAGTACCTGGGTGGCTTCCTGAGGAACAATGTCTTCTTCGCCCTCCAGCTTGGTGTCCCCTTGGCCCATACCCTCTGCATACCCAACCTCCTCCTGCCCAGAGAAGTGGGGTGCTGCGTTGATGCCTTGGACTGGACCCACATCACCTGCTCCGTCCTATACAAACACAACGTGGCATTATGGCAAACAGCATGTTGGCAGCGTCTCCACTGACAAGAGAGACATGTGCGCTCAACATAGACTCAACTTACACATACAAAGTCTGTTTTCTTCTAGTTTGCAGACATGGTTTTGAGACCTATTGACACAGTCAGTCTTTCCACTTTACAGGGCAGGATGCTTCTAAGCAGGACCATTGACAAACGCATGACACACTGACTAGCTGAAGGGTTTGACCTGCTCACTGCCAAAGCCAGTGGGGGCTCTGCCGGGAGTCCTGCCACTTGGCAAGTTGGCTGGCTTGTGCACTGGAAGGCTCACTCCATAACCCTGTACACAGATGAGGCATCAGTATTACTATAAAACAGTCCTGTACAGCTTGGGAAACAATGCAATGTGCCACAGCCCTGTGGCACAAACCAGAGCATCAGCAAGCAGCCCTTAAGCAGCGCCCCCCCCCCCCCCCCCCCATCCCCCACACACACACACATCTTTCTCCCCATGCCCCTTCATCAAGCCCAACTGTACTTCACAAAACCCCGACCCACCTCTTAGTAAATCTCCTAAGCATGTACATACAGTGTTCGAGCTAATGTCAAAACAAGGGAAGCGATGCCTTGCATCTTTACCCAGGATCCTTATCTCAGCATAGCATGTGATACATGCCTTCAGAGACTCTGGAACTGACTTTATTTCTGGAAACCTGCCATGGAACATGTGCAGTCATGCTAGACTCTGATGGGCATCAAGGCATTACTGCACATGAGACCAGTATGCCAATCTGCAACCCCCTCTTGGCCGACAAGTACCCCATAGAAGGCTAACCAAAGAGAATGCAATTACTGACAGGAAGCAATGTGCCATTGAAAAAATTGCAGCTGCAGGTGGAACTATACATACTAGGAAGAAAGTGAGCTAGGTTGGTGATTGATTACCTCATCCATGCCAAGATGTTGGGAGACAGGGTCAAAAGACGGGTCCTGCAGGGAGTGCTGCCTCTCAAACAGTTTGCCTGCCAGCCTTCTTCTTGCTCCTCCTGCTGCGCCACCAGGCCCAGTGAAGCCCCGGTCTGTGACTGGAGCCCCCGGGTGGACGGGAGGGGGGGCCATCTGCATGTAGCTGGGCTGACCTCCCACCTCTCCTCCCAAACCTGCCACAGGACATGCAGTCTTCAGCCCTATCAGCTGCATGTGGTTTGAAGTATCCAACGATGAACTCCCTTGACAGACAATGCATGAAGGGGGGAGAGGGGGGGGGGGGGGGGGGGGGGTTGATTGGTAGGTGATGGTGATACTACCAAGCGTCTACCTCTGAGGACCCCTGGCCAGATAGTGTAGGAAGCTGACAGTGAAAGTGATAGTGTGCCGCAATGTACCTATGAATGAGCCAGCCAAATGGGCATCAGGAATGTATGAATGGCCTTAAGCTCCAAAGCACAGGGACCAATCCTGATTTAAGTAAGACCTGCTCCCCAAAGGCAACCGCCTACAGGTCGCATGATCAGTATTCTAGCTTTGGCGGCAGCATTAAATACCACAGCATGAGTCACAAGCATGAGTCATAAGCATAACTCATAAGCATGAGCCACACCTGAAGTAGCACCAGTGACAGAAGGAGGCAGATTGGCAATAGCCCCGCTGCCAGAAGGCACATCTGCCCCAATCTGGGGCCCTGTGGGGAAGCCTGGCTCCCCTCTAGCCAGGGCTGCATAGTCAGGCTCGCCCACTGTGTTGGGGGCAGCCTTGGGGCCATAGCCTGAGGCTCCCCTGGGCTGGACTGGACCCACTGGATACTTCAGTGCTGCAGCAACCCCACCACAACGTTTTTGTTGATTGCTCCTACTGCTATAATTAAACGCGGCTGACAAGCAGCAGCTGCTTATGCAAGCTCCGAGACTTAAAGACACAATCCACAAAGAATAGCTTGCATGGCAGCAGAGATTGCAAAACTAGACATATGATGCAATCTGGCTCTGCACACAGCCGAAACATCATCTGTAATCATCCACGCTTCAAAGCAAGCATACTAAAGTGGTACCTTGTTGCTGCTGGGCATTCTCCATCTCTATGGCCCAAGTTGTCTTCCAGCCAGCTCCACTCAAGGCAGAGCGGGCGTGAGCGCCCAGCTCACCATAGGGCGTGGGCTTCACGTAGTGGCTGTCCTGTGGCAGCACATCAGCGCCGCCCATCTCATGCTCTGCCCTGGGCTGTACTGGGACCGGGGCAAATGGTTTTGGAGCTGCTGGAGCTCGTGCTGGGCGACCAATGTCTGTCAGTGCGACTGTGCGTCCTGCACGCCTGCCGCTGCCGCCGAGGATAGGTCTGCTGGAAAAGTCCTCTGTGGTGCCGCGCTGGGTTGTGGTGTTCCTGGTTCTGGTTCTGGCCTGGGGTGGCTGCAGGGGGCCGGCCTCAAAGGTGGAAGGGCCCTGCTGGGGGGCGAAGGTTGGGGTGCCCACTTGCTCCCCACGGTGTGTGACATCCTTCTGGCCAGGAATGGTTTCCACTGCAGCAGGGTCATACAGAGGGTCATTTTGCTGCTTTGGGAATCTGCTGTTCTGGGCAGCCACAAAGCGTGGACCATGTGGGGCATGAGGAGCAGTGGCTACAGAAGCTGCTTGAGAAGGCCTTTGGACAGTAGGGTCGTATAGTGGGTCGTCCAGAGGTTGCAGCAAAATGCTTAGCCTGACTGGATGCCTTGCTGGGGCAACAAGAGGACGACGATCAAGTGGATCATAAAGTGGATCATCCAAAGGTTGCAGCAAGGCAGGGGCACGAGTGACAGCCCCAGGGGCAGTTGTAATTGCCCTTGCCGCTGGGTCATAAAGAGGGTCGCTGAGGGGCTCAGGAACACCGACGGGCTCAGCGGAAAAGGTTGTTACAGGCGTAACAAACTGGGAGGAAGAAGGCCCCAGAGGCGGGGAATCGTAAAGGGCCAAGCTGCTGCTTTGCAGTGGGGGTGTGCCAGGGGTGCTAAAAGTGGAGACGGGGGAGAACTGGACGCTGTGCTGTGCATGCTGGGCTGCGTCCGGTTGGGCTGGGGTGAGTTGGGCTGTGTCCGTGGGTGCTGGGGGTCCGAGGGTGGGCTCAGGGGTGAAGGAGGGTGCAGGCACACGAGACACAGACACAGGCACAGACGCTGGTGAGAAAGACTGCTGTTGCTGGAACCCTATGCGTGAAGATGCAAGCGGTGACTCATTGAAATAAGTGACGCCCTGATTGGCAGCAGTCAGAGGAGAAGCTGGCAGCTGCGCTGAGAATGCTGGCTGCTGACTGGACGCTGCGAGTGGGGAGTTGCTGAAGTAGGCGATTTCCTGATCAGGCAGCTGAGGCTGAGCAGCTGACTCAAACAGGGAGTTGTCGTGGAAGGTGATGCCTTGAGTAGGCACTTCACCAGCATCAGGAGGAAGAGCAAGAGGCGGCTCTTCGGCAGCCCCTCTGTAAGCCCAGGGGTTATCGGCAGACAAGCTTTGAATGTGTGCCTGCTGTGCCTGCTGCGCATGCTCAGCAGTGCTGCTGCCAAAGATTGGCCTGCTCTGGAACCTGGGGCTGTTGTACACAGCAGGAGTTTCAACCTCCATATCAGCAGGGACCTGTGATGGCACATACAGTAGCTGCTGTTGCTGCGGCTGTAGTTGCTGTGCTTCACCAAAGATTGGCTGGCTGCTGAAGGCCTGTTGCTCTGGAGCCGGTGTGAATGGCTCTGCTAGAGCAAGTGAAGGCTCTGACTGCAGAGGGATTACAGCCTGAACAGGACTGTACACCTCCTCCTGCTGCTGCTGCTGATGCTGCCATTGCCCCAGCTCACCAAAGATTGGTTGGTTGCTGAAATGTGCTTCAGGCTGAGCAGTAGCATACTCTTCCAGCAGCGCAACAGAGGGTTCTGACTGCACGAATATAGGAGCAGCAGGCTGCTGCTGTGAGGCACCGAAGATGGGTTGATCGCTGTAGGCCAACTCCCCACCAGTGAGCTGTTCTGGCACAGCAAGTGAAGCCTCTGACTGCAGAGGCATTGCAGTGAGCTGAGGGTCTTGCACCTGAGCATGCAAGATGGGCGTGCTGCTGTATGGGACGTCATGCTCAGGCTCAGACAGTGTGATGGATGTCTGTCTACCCAATGATGCATATGCCTGGGGCTGTTCAGCCAGAGGGGCATCCTCACTGAAAATGGGGTTGCTGTGAAACATGGGGCTGTAAGCTGGCAGCATTGGCTCCTGGAATGAGGCCTCAGGCTCTGCCATGGGTGCAGCAGGGGTGTACTCCATGGTCTGAGAGGACCCCAAGGAGTCAAGGGATGGTGTGCTGGCCAAGGGGGGCCTGTCAGTCATGAGAACTGGCCCTGTGACAGTGTCAGGCGCCTCATCATACACCATTGGCTGGTCATAAGCCAGTGGCTCCTGAACTGGGGCAGCTTCTGACACCATCTGTTGCTGCTGCTGCTGCCGCTGCTGGCTTTGCATGTCCAAGCTGCCGAGAATGGGACTGCTTGACAGGGCTTCAGGGATTTCTTCCCCAAAGCCTTCATTCGAGTAAGGAACAGAGGGAGGCTGACTTGGTGAAAGTGATGTCACCGCTTGAGGCAACTCCTCAACTTCGCTGAAGACTGGGTTGTCTTGAAAGAAGGGGGCTGCAGGGTAGGAGGGCTCCCTTGGAAGGCCTGAGCTGAAAGGCACGCCCCCCTGAGCAAAGGGGGGGTCCTCAGACGCCAAGGGCCGATCCCCATTGTCAGAGGGGCTGTAGAGGGGGCTGCCAGCAAAGGTTGGCCCATCGTCAAAGACAGTAGAACGAGGGGAGACGGCCGAGACTGCTGGAGTGGGCTCAGCAACAGGTAACATGGACTCATCACTCACCGAGAAGGGAGGTGGTATGTTGAGAGGCGTGTGCTGCTGTCCTGAGCTATGACTTCGGATGTCTCCGGAACCGAAACCTGTCTCAGCTGACACTGTTGGTATGTCAGCCATGAGCTCTGGTTGTTGCGCTGTACTGCCAAGAAGAGGTGTGCTGGATAGAGCAGGAGTTGACACAGCAGCTGCCTCCTCTGCTGCTGCTGCTGCTGCTGCTGCTGCTGCTGCTGCTGGCTGTGCTGACATGTCATCAGCTAGCTGCTGTGATGCTGTCAGGGAGGACTTGCCAGGGAGGAATGGGCCACGATAGAAAGAAGCCAGGGAGGCAGCAGCAACAGAAGGCGCTGTTGTCTGTTGCTGCTGCTGGTAGCCCATCGCTGGATGACTGCTGAAGACAGGGTTGGCTGACGTGCCATACTCGCTGTGCTGCTGCTGGCTGGGATGAAGGGATGACATGGACGACTCGCTGAATGAAGATGAAGAAGGCTGGCGCTCCATTGAGCTGCCATGCATGGAGGAGTGGAACTCCTGCTGTCTAGTGGATGCAAATGGGACAGGTGATGTATCATTACCTTGGTCAAATGCAGTGCCGCTGATGTCCTGCTGCTGCTGCTCCTCAAACAAGGGGTTGTCGATCTGATCATTGCCTGCCGAAGGCAGGGCAGTAGGCAGGGCACTTGCGCCGGGACGGCCCTCAGTGGGGTCGTATCTGGGGTCTTGGGCAGGGCGGTAAGCGGCCACATCCTGAGTAGTCATGGACTCCATACCTCTGCCAGCTTGCCCTGTCTCGCCCTCGCCTAGGGGTGCCACTGGGGTAGGGGTAGGGGTCAGACCACCATCCCCAAATGGCGCACCTGAAGCCATGGCAAATGTCATGGAGTGTGCAAACTACAGCATGTCTATGAGCTTGTCTCTAGCCAAAGCGTCAAGTGAGGATTACATGGAACTGAACACAGCCACCCTGAGTTATGATCAGGTTGACTTGCAATGCTGTTTTCAGATGGTTTCAGGCTTTAGGAAATAGGGTTTAGACGCTTGACAGGTGCGATTGGTGTGATGCGGGGCGGGCCGGGACGGGGCGGGCCGGGGGGACGGGAGGGGGGGGGGTACCTTGAGCAGGCTGGGCCTGGCCAGCAAGGGGTGGGGTGGAGTACAGCCCTGGAGCGCCCCCAATCTGGTCCATTGCTTGTCCTCCTGAGCTAACTGCAGCACCTTGTTGGCTGCGGCCACCACCTGTAACCCACAACAAGTCTTACTACATTCTGTCATCTTGCATTCACCAGGCAAGGCGCACATGGATTCTGTTGCAACTCAATGCTGGCTCAGCGTTTAGCGACAGCGACCACAAAGGATGTGCAGGCTGGCTTTACAAAGATGGGGAATGTTTGCAGCAGGCTCCACATGCCTGAAATAACGGACCCAAAATGGGTGGCCTGGCTGGGGTTGCCCCCAGGGTGGATGTGGGGCCCTGTCATTGTGGGGGCAGGGAGGCGGCCTGTACCCCTGCTTGTATCCCTACTGGGGCCCCTAGTGTTGTTGGGAAGGATAGTGCCACCACCTGCAGGGTAGCAGAAACTTCAGGAAGTAATTTTTTCTGACTATCAAGCTTTTCACCCCTGCACATGCACGCCCAACCGACAGGGGCAATCGTGTTAACCTGCCACATAAAGCAAGGTGGTCAGTTACAGGATGAGGTTCTATGTCTTCAAAGGCAAGAGCATCATGCAAGCATGGTGACATACCAGCACGCCAGGCAACAGAGCAGGCAGCTGGTTACAAGCATCAGGCAGCAAACATCAAATCATGCAATGCAAGACTACAATCACGGGCGCAGGAAGCATATGCAATGTTGACCGACCTGAAGTGAGGTCAACCTCCCACCAGCCTCTGCGCTCAACAGGGTCAAAGTCGGGGTCCTCTCCAGACCGGTAGGCTGCAATCTGCTGTGTGGTCATGGGCGGTGGTCTCGGAGCCACCACAGGAGCAACATCTTCGTTGCTGTCCACTTGGGCAGATCTGTCTGTTGGTGTGACCTCCTCCCCTGTCATTGCGACTGGCTGAGCTGCAATCTACACCACCCCAAAGCAAAGTGAAGACATGATGGTACAACATACAGGGCTCCAACAGCATCACTAAGAGCTGCTATAAAACTGGAGATGGAAGCTGTGGAGCTAGACTACCTGATATGCAGCAAAGACCAGAAGAAGAGCACAAGCTTGCTCAAGGGAAGTGCACAGACATGAAGCAAAAGTGAATATGAGTAGACAGGTTAATGTAGGTACACAGTAGACAGGTAATTATGTGTATATAGTATAATGTAATCATGTGTATTGTCAGTATGTGCACGGTCAGAAAGCATGGGAAAGCTTACTGGAGTGATTTCTTGGGTCATCCCAGGGTTAACAGGGCCAAGCTGGGGGGTACTGGTGACTTGCCCAGTCATGGTGCTGAAGGGCAACGCAGGCTCCCTACGAGGGGCGGTCTCCACCGAGGGGTCAATAGGGGGGTCTTGATCCACCATGACTGTGTCGGTCATGGGTGCTTGGGCATCTTCAGTGCTCTGCAACAGACATGGCAGGAAAGATCACTGTCAGCAGTCACACTCAGCTGAAGTTGTGACCTGAGGGTGCAAACCTCGATCATAACATCACCAGTCATGTCAGCAATCGCATGAACTGCAGACTTCTATGACTGTGATGAACGAGGAACAACAGGAAAGCAACATATAAATGATGTGAAAGCCAACTGCAAGCGATGCAGCAATACTGCTAACATGTGATTGCCTTGTTGAAGGCCAGAGAGAACATTGAGGTGGGATGTTCGAAACCCAACCCTGGCGCCGTATATCACCGAGTCCCCAACTTCGAGCAGTAAATTGTCGCCATGTAAGAGGTATTTTACTGTTCAAATTTGGGGTCTTGGCAACGTACTGTAACAGGCCAGGTTCGCAACATCACCTTATTCTCAGCACGCAACAAGGCAACCAGACCTAGCGCGCAACAAGGCAACCAGGGATGAACACCATGAAGTAATGTGTAACACATGAAAAGCGTCACATAGCACTAGATGACTGTATGTTTATTCTAAGCTTGAAATGCGCAACTCACTGATGCCTCCATGCTGACTGCAGGACATGCTCAACATCATCAGCTACAAACCCTAGTCAGTTTCAAGCTACCAATCAGAAATGAAAGCAGCAGCAATTGGTGCTCTGTATACTGTCTCCACCTTGCAAGTTGTTGCAGTTCTTGTCTGTTGCAAAGCATGCAAGTGAATGTAAACATCGTGATACATACATCACGCATGCCTGCCTGATGCAAGGGAAGCAAAAACGAAGATGATATTTATATCACAGTGCCTAACTCAGAAATGATCTCAGCCAATCAGTAAAACTCCATTTAAGCAGCAAATTTCATAAATAATTGCAGCTGCACAGATGACCACTGGTATGCTGAGGAGCTGCTGTTTCTGCAAATTCGATACCTTGGTGTTGTCTTTGGAAGCTCAGCAACACATTCTGTTACTACTTCAATCTCTCCGATGGAATCATCCCCCTATCATGAGTGATTGCAAGAGAAACAACTCAATCTGTTGGCCCCAAAGCTATTGAGCACATCGTGCATGCGCAATACAGCCTGACTGGCAATTACAAACCTGCTCATAAAAATCATCCACACACTGATGTAGTGGTAAAGGTACCTGTACCACCTGTGTTGGCATCTCAACAGGTACATATGATGATGTCACGCCAGTCACACTGCCAGCCTGCCCTGGAGCAGCACTGGACTGCATGTAGGGGGCAAACCCAGTGCTGGCAGCAGACCCCCATGCAGCAGAGGGGGGTTGAGCCAGCAGGGTAGACTCCTTGGACAGAATGACAGGACGGCCCATGGGGGGGTCCCCCTCCTGGACCAGCATGCTTCTGGTATCAACTGGGCTTGCCTGTGCCTGGGGCTGGACCTGGAACTCCCCCCCTGCAGCTGCGTCCCACATCACAACAGGCTCAGTGCACAAATGTCATGGACAGCTTACGTGACTTGCAGCAAAGTCAGTATGCAGACGGTGCATTCTACTGAAACAGCGGCAGTGAACTAGCGCGTCTTTAAGCAACTAGACCTAGTACTATACTAAAGGTGTTGGGAGGTGGTGAACTACTTGCAAAGGGGCTAGTCAGGTTGCTCAGATGAAGCCGCATTGCGCACAATGAGCTGGGCTGAAACACACGGCATCAGCTGCATTGCGTGCAACTGAACAGCCATGATCTTGCCAAAGATGCAGCTTCATCTCTGCAGAGACTGTCACCAATCGTCACTCACCTAGCGGTCTGGTTGAATATTCACCAGCAAGTGGCTCGTCGACGATGGTCTCCTCAGAGACTTGTAGAGGCTGCTGCTGGAAGGGCTGCTGCACAGGCGCCCGCCCATCCTCAGCAGCATTGGAAATAGTCTCAATCTCAGCCTGAGGCTGTCTCCTGTTCATCACTTCCTCCTCAACTGCAGCATTGGCTGCCGTCACAGCTTCACTCGGATGCTCCCTCTGCCCTGACAGCAGGCTGGAGTCGCTGTAGGGCTGTTCGCCGCGCTGCCCCTCCTGCTCAAAGGTGCTGTTGTCATACACCTGGGGCTGAGTGGTGACAGGAGCTGAGGTGACTCGCTCCTCGCGAGGACTGTCTAGGGACTCAAAGTTCAGCTGAGTCTGGCCAGGTGCCGAGCCGAAACCAGCTTCTTGGTCAGCTGCTGTGTTGACAGACTGAGGAGCGATGGCGGGTGGGCCGGAGGCTAGGGTCTGACTTGGGGGTTGACCCGGGGTGGTCAGATGGCGGAGGCCGTCAGGCCCCCCTTGCTCTGCTGAGGTGTTGCTGGGGTCAAACACAGGTGGAATGTCTATGACATCCAGAGATGTATGAGGCCCACTGTGCTCAATAGGGTCCTCAAAGCCTGAGTGAGGCTGAGCCTGATGCTCAGATACCTGAGCAGGTGACTCATAGGCGCCTGGAGCCTGAGTCAAGCTTCTGTTGGGGATCATTGGACTGCCCAATGAGGCCTGGCCGCTACTCTTCCCATCATAGGCTGGGTTGTCATGGAAGACCGGCTGTGCAACAGCAGCTTCCTCCTGGACTGCTTGCTGGGGTTGGTCCTCATCAAACAAGGGGTTCTCACGGGGGTAATTCGGGATGTCAGTGACCCCCCTGTTGTCCCCCGTTGAGGGCTCCTCCTCTGGCACTGGCTGGGGCGGGGTGAATTGTCTTGAGCTATGGGTGGCAGAACTCACACCCTGATTGGCAGAACCCATACCCTGATTGGCAGAACCCATGGCCTGCATGTCTTCTGGGCTAGCTGGCTGGGGGGCTCTGTTGAAGCGGTCTGGGGTGGCTGGGTACTGCTGAGCGCCCTCAGCCAGGGCCTCAGTGCCCTGCCCTCCAGACTTGATCCCCTGCAGGGTGACGACAACATCAAGCACAGGGCTACTAAGCAGAGCATGTACAAGTGTCATGACCTAGTGCTGAGGGATGGTCATGCTCGCTCGCTGACTGGTCAAAGCTCACTGCCAACCTAGAGTTTCTATCCACTTTGTACACACAGCTGAACAGCTCAGTCCCCAGGCTCCTGTTGTGAACAATACACAAAGGTTGATCCATCATGTAGGACCTGTGGACATAGCACTCACTAGCCATAGCTGCATAGTAAAATGAGATCTTACAAGCCAGCTGTTAACCTTCAATACTTTCTTTTTTTGAAGCAATGGTGTTTACCTGCTGAGCGTGATGGGGCTGGTAGCTTTCTGTGGGCATTGCCTGCCATTCCTGCTGCCCTTCAGCTGATGGGGGCAGCCCTTCACCAGAAAGCACCATTTCAGACTGGCTTCCAACACCCTGAGCTGACTCGGGCCCACCAGCATAGCTGCCTGAGTCATCCACAGGTTGAGTCAGACCCTGACCAACAGCTTCTGTTGGAGCTGCTGCATGCTCAGCAAAGCCAGGCGCATCACGCTGAGCTTGCTCAGGGGTAGGGGTGACATAGTGCTGGGGGCTGCTGCCGTAGGGCTGGGGGGGTGGGTCTGCCTGAAAAGGGGCCCTAGATTCCTGAGCGGGGTCGTGGACGAAAGGTTCAGGGGACTCTGGGGGGGTCTCGTATTTGCCAGAGGCTGCTGACTCAGGAGCATGCACAGCCTCAGACATACTCTCGGGCTGTGCCTCAGAGTATGTGGGTGCCTCACCTTGGGGCGGGGGGGTGACATACTGCCCAGCAGTGGACTGGGGAGGGGGGTTGCTGACAGGGGCACTCTCCCTGAAAGCCTGCCCTCTGGCTGATGATGGCTGCGAAACTCTTCTGATTCTGGCAGTTGCAGCATGGAGGGATCTGAGTCCTGTGCCTGGCCTGATGCCATCTCAGCCTGCAAACACAACAGCAGTGGCCGTGATGTCTGGAGCAAGCGCCTCAGCAAGCTATCAGAAAGCTGTTGCCAAGCTGCTGACGGTTCAGTTTTCTGACATGAACGTCTTGAGTAGCCCAAGTAGTGTTTGGCAACATCTGCAGCAAGGTGGATGTTGGCTTGGCTCTTTAGGACTGCCCACAGAGTGCAGGAAGCAGGATACTCCAGCAGTGATAGACAATAGCTTGCTCTCAATAGGAGCAATTTCAACAGAGGAGATGGCTCCTTTTTGGGAGGGACACAGGCTCATAGCTATTGCTCTCTTTATCTCTGCAGACCATGCTCTCAAAAGACATTGAGAGCAAGATACGAGCCTATGTGCAAAACAATATGGTCACCTGCTATGTCAGAGATGATCCTGCAGATACTAAAGTAATGGGCAGCAGGTATGCTTAATTACACCTTGCTGCAGACTTTGATTAGTTTGAGATGGGATAGCTAGCATGAAAACTGGATGCAGTCTCAGCTAGTCCCACTCTTGAGGTTTCAGACTACACTGACAACAGCAGGTGATGCCACCTGCTGCATAAGTATACATGCATCACGCAAAGCTGTGCTTCCTTGAGTAACAGGACTCAACCTCTGACTAATGGTAGACCCTGCCGAGGCATGATGTGCAGCTTCAGGATAACTGCTACACAGGAGGAATATGTGTGCACCAACAAAGACTGAACTTTGCAGGAGGGGCATAGAGGACTTGAATCACCTGAGGAGTGGGACGTGCTGAGGGGGCAGGGGTTCCAAAGGAGCCATATATGCCGCTACCCTTGCCTGAAAACCCAATCTGCATATCCTCAGGCAGGTCACCCCCCTCTGCCTCTGCCTGCTTGCGCTGTGCCCCTGGGACACGTGCCACATCCTGCTCACACACAACAGCCGCCAGTCACTGTCAGATCCATCACATGTTCTAGCACAAAAAAATCCATGTTCCATGCTCAGCAATGGACTTTGAGGGTGTCTGGAAAAGCAGCATTTGGGCAGCTAGTACCACCGAAACATGTACACATGACATGTACTGATGTGACAATAACCCCTGTTTGGGGGAGGGTAACATGCACAGGTGGCGCTATGGTATCAAACAGCAGCTCATACAGTTGCTGTGCTGCAAAGCAGCAGAACAGGGAGCACTGCAGCCAAAATTAACAGGTATGCATATGAAGCTACCTGATTGCCTTCAGCTTCATTTGAGTAGAGCTGAGCCAACTCATCCTCACTGGGCACTCCTGAGGAGCTTCTGAACCCTCCGGTGTTCATGTTTTGTCCCTGTACGGGCGACTTGCTGTCAAAGCCTGGCACAGTCTGAAGTCTCTCAGTGGTGGGGGCTGTCTGAGACACTGTAGGTTTCGGTCCTGCCATTGTGGCTTGAGGGTGCTCTGACTGCTGTACTGCGGTCTGCACTGCCTGGGTAGTTTCGTTGGGGGGGATGGTGGTTGAAGGGCCTTTGGTTTCACCCATCAGCTTTGAGATGGCGGTATTCTTGTACGGTGCAGCAAAGATGGTCTGACCGCTGGCGTCCTCGCTGCTGGAGGCAGGCTGAATTTCAGAGAAGTCTGACCTTGCTGGCTGGCTTGTCACAGCTGCAGCAGGCTTGCTTGAAGCAGCCTA
Source organism: Asterella californica (assembly GCA_036924285.1). Taxonomy (NCBI): domain Eukaryota; kingdom Viridiplantae; phylum Streptophyta; class Marchantiopsida; order Marchantiales; family Aytoniaceae; genus Asterella; species Asterella californica. The sequence continues at coordinate 59,679 of JAYKYS010000075.1, forward strand.
CATACATATACAGAGTGTAAGCAAAGCAGGGATGACGCAAGATGAAGCTGGGGCGACAGTAGCAAAGAATGTAGCATAGTCTTGCTTGTGAACATCGCCCAGTAGGTAGTCAGCAAACAGTCATTTTGCAAAGTTTGCTAGCAAGTGGCGACAGCAACAGGGCCCCTGTTTGCTGCAAGCAGTGAACAAATTGCATATGCAACGATGTGATAATGTGCGTTTAAGTGACCTGGATGCCTTCTGTGCCTTCCTGAACACGAACTGGCTGGTCCCTCTGGGCAGCTGGGAACTGGTCCTCCTCGTCCATATGGCTTCCACCGCCGACAGGAGGCCGACGCACCTGCATGCAGACTCGAAATCACACGATGCGACACACCATATTGCGTTCCGGCTGCTGAGCATATTCCGAGACAGCTTGTTGAGTCAAATAGCTAGTGGAGCCGGAGCAGGGCTGAAGGGGTGTCGAAATGTCATAGAAGGCGACACCAAAACTGCATGCTGCATTGATAATCTACACGGGCTGATGTACAATGCAATATGTCAAATATCCGAAAGGATGTTTCGTGTCGTCGAGGCATGTGTGCAGTACTTACTCCGGAACTATCGACCGCAGGTACGCTCTCTCGCTGCAGCCTCTTGGTTGGTCTGCCGAAACCCAGTCCCTGTGATACCCGTGAGAACATTCCTTTGTTTGCACGGGGCGACTGCATACTGTCTCGTCGGTAGATCTGAGTGGGCCGCGAGCTGAAGACAGCAAGCGGCGCTCAAGAACGTGCTGTGTCGCACCAACAGAGCAGACTGACGTTGCTCTGAACTTAAGTCTGCATGGCTCAGCTGAAGACAGCAACCGACGCGCTGCTTGCTGTCGATAGCGCTGCTTAATTAGTCAGACCTAACAGCGGCTTGCTTGCAAAAACTGCACGCCTATTGCTCTTCTTCTAGCCATAGGCCCTCCTGCGTCAACATCGAGTTGACCAGCGCAAAATACGTTTTCCGTGCGGACCTGTGCCTTAGTTTACCACTTTGAGTACGGCATGCCCCGGCCTGCATGCCTGGCCGCCGGCCGCATTTTAATTTGCCGACCACCGTGTCTCCTGTCGACTAGTACTGGACCAGTTTGATCGTTTATTCTGTTTTTGAAGTGTGCAGGTTCCTAGCCGCGCTACTCCAAACTTCGTGTAGTGTCATTCTTGCGCCCTCCGACATGGTTCGCCTTGCCGATCCGGTGGCCATAAATCGTGACGACTCTGCACCTGACAATCAGATAGGCGAAACAGCTGAAGTATTAGAGAGAAGAATTCAGGCTGAGTACGACGAAGCTTTGGAGCAGGAGCGCAGTGGCAATAAAGCCGGGGCGCAGGTGCCAATGACCAGTAATTAGTACCTACCAGTGTCTTTGATTGCTCAACCTTTGGCTGACTCAGCATCACTGCACACCTCAGGCTTTGTTCAAGCAGCTGCTGGCAGAGCCTGCCCTGCAAGATATCACCTGTGGGACAGTTACAGCTCTGGCACATGCAAGATACCTTGTGCTGAAGAATCTGGCTGGAAGTCTGGCTCATGATGATGCCACCTGCAAGGAAGCACTTCAATTTTATGTGGAGGCCTCTGAGCTTGACTGCAGTGACACAGTCCTTTGGCACCGTCTAGGAAGCCTGGTACGTAGCACAAAGTGTGCTATCTTGCCGTGAAGCATAACAAAATTGGATTTAACATCAGCAACTCTCACTGTTGGGTCACAACAATGTGTGTATGTTGCAGGCTAGTGAGCTTGGCCAATGGTCATTGGCGAGGCATGCATTGGAGTCTGGTTTGAGGTGTAGTCCCCAGCATTTTGTCATTCAGGACAAGCTTCTGGAAGTGCTGCTTGAGTTGGCTGACTGGCAGTCCATATCTGCTCTCCTCCGCGTCATGTTGCAGCAGAACTCAGCCAATGTGCGTGCTGTCAAGGTCTTTTCAACACTACAAGAGCAGCAGCGGCCCTGTCAGCAGAAGCCAAAGCTGCTGTCAGACAGACCTGCACAGCAAGAGGACTCAACATCACTGCAGCCTCAGCTGAAGCGCAGATGCATATCACCTCCAGAGAGCACCGCACAGTCCCCCCCAACAGAGCACTGCGTTCTGCTACAGCACTTGACCTGGCAAAGTCTCATCCAGAGTCTCTGCACACACTTGGCTGATGCAGCCAGCAAAGGGTTGCCACGAGCCTCCAAGGTTGTGTTCACCACTCCTGAAGCAGAAAGTCCAGCAAGTGACATGGATGTGGCCCCCAGTCCCCCAGCAGCTGAAGCTTCAACCACTCAGGCACTTGTGCCTAGCTTACAGCTCAGCCTGACTGAGTCAGACGATGCAACTCGGCAGGAGTCAGCAAACAACACAGAGGGTGAAGGCAAGCCGAAGGCTGAGATTGTATCGGCAGTGCCTCAACGGGCGTCTAGGAGGCTGGGATCCAGCAGGTATAGCAAGCACTGGCCTCTGTTATACTGACATTACCTGTGTGTACGGAATCAGATTCATTGCGTCATGCTGCCGGCCTCCTGTTTGTTTCTTGCTTGTGCACTGTAGCATGACATCGGTGCAATGGCAATGCTGCTCAACGCTTGCTGCTCTGTAGCTTGCTTCAGCACAATTATAGTCCGATCAGACACACTACAGCACTCTGAGATAACCTATCCCGACAGGAACACCTGCTTTTGCTGTGTAGGGCGGTCACCGAGGCTGGCTCAGATCATGAGTCTCCTGAGCCCGCAAAGAACGTCGTTGAGCTTCTAGCTCCATTTCTAGCAGCTCAGCCATCAGATGTCAGCAGCCAGCCTGCAATGCACACTGACCCTGCTGCCAACACTGCTGCACACTCAGCAGCACAGGCACCACAGGCTGAGCAAGCCGAGGTTCAGAAGTTCATCGACCAATGGCAAGCCAACAGTGGGCTGTATGCAGTTGCAGCTGGTCTGCTTGAGAGGCTGCTCAGTACAGGCACCGTGTTTCTCTCCTCAGAAATCATGGAAGGTGTAATGAGCTTGGAGGCCGCTGTGCAAGGTGACTTTTCATTGCACAAGACCAGGCAGGCATTTTAGTTGTTGCATTGGGACTACAATGCTGCTGTAGTGAAAACAGCAAGACGTGCACAGCAACCGCTTTTTGCGACCCAGCAGAAGGCTCCGCATTCACAAGCAAGCTGCATGCGCACAAACCTGGTGGGAACAACAAGGGGTGTGCTGAAAGTGTACCTTGAGAGGGTAGGCCTGCCCTGCAGGCTGGCAGCGCTCTACTGTGGTAGCCTTAACCCTTGCAGAGCTCTACTACCAAGCTTTGATCAAGGAGCAGCCACTGAAACCTGCTTCTAAGGACAAGACAAGTGCTAAGCCAAGTGCTGCAAAAGCCAGCAGCAGCAGCAGCAGCAGGTCAGATCAGCTGATGGCCAGTTGCATGACAAACATTGGCTTGTTTGAGGCTGCACTGCTGCAACAGCAGGCAATGGCTTCAGCATCACAGCTGCCTCAGTCTTTGCAAAACTCCGTTGGCTTGGCTGTCGATTTTTCCAGACAGGATGACAGTGCTCCACCACATGGATGGGCAGCAGTCAATCACAGTCCTGATGCTGATGTGTATCAGCTATTAGCTCGCTATCATTGGCTAGGCGGCTGCCTGAGCGAGCACTTTGAGCACTTTGAGGATGCCTCTCAGCAATATGAGGCCTGCCAGGCTGCCTTGGCAGCTGTGTCAAGCCCTCCAGATGCTGTACAGGCGTTGTCTTTCACGTCAGCTAGTGGTGTCGCCGTTTCCCCCGTGCTGGTGGAGAGCAGGCTGGAGACGCTGAAGATGATCATCATTGTGGAGGATGGGCGCCGGTGCCTGGATGAGGGGCAGCATGAGGAGCTGGTGTCCCGCCTCAGCCCTGTGCTGCTCAGCGGCACCAACTCCCAGCTGCCCCTGAGCGTAGTTCAGCAGCTGGCAGGACTGGATCTCATCAAGGTTGTGCATTGAATCCCTCATATACCAGCTTTGTTACCAAGGCTTCTCTCCTACTGAAATGTGCAAGGGCCTAGCGTAATCACCTCTCCACCCCATGTCAACTTCTTATCGCAAACGGGACCATGTCGGCCACTGATCATCTGCTCTCAGCACCACAAGTACATAATTTCTGTGTTTTATTTACAGTTTGAGCTGCTGACCACCTGGAATCCGGTGCAACCTGTACCAGTTTTGCACCATGAACGATATGCAAATGACCTATCATTTGACATACAGATGATGCTTTGACTCAATTGAGCACTGGCGCAAACTGCTCTCCCCATGTCGACGCCAATGTTTGGACCTGCAGGAGGCAGCCTCTGGGCCCACAGCTTGGCAGACACAGCTTCAGTGTCTTCTGGCTGCCGCTGCCATCCAGCTTCCTGCATATTCACCTGCCACCAGCTCCCAGCAGACCCAAGCACCTAGCACTGTGCTGTCAGCTGCCATGTTGGCCGACATGACCAGTTTTGCTGATGACATTCAGAAGCAGCTTTCTGCTTGGGAGAACAAGATGCAAGCAGATGGGTATAGTCAGGCAGCTGGACTGGGACAGCTGTTGGCAAGGGTGCAGTGGCAACTGCTGGGGCTGGTACAGGGGCTGTATGCAGGCCTTGCAGCCACTGCTTCCACCTCACCTCCTCGCAGAAGCCTTGATGTCAAGGTTGCGCATTTGCCAGATTGCAGTCTGCAACTTGATACATGAGCTGTTTCTACATTTACAGCCGTGATCGTGTTTGTGAAGAGCCCTGCTCGAAGGCTTTACAACTGCAAAGACAGCGCTTATGTGTGTTGTTCCTGCAGCCCCTGCAAGAGAAAGTATGTTGTGCACAGCTTTGCCCAACTCATGCATGGTAGCGCTGGATAAGTTCCGACGACAGAGCAACTGATGCAGGATCAGCTGCAGCAGAAGGGACTGCTGCAAGCTTTGCAGTTGCTGTTGACCCTGCGCAAGCTTGACTCAAGCACGCTGCAAACTCCTGAGAGCCAGTTGCAGCTTTTGAGTATGAGCGTCAGTCTGCTTGTAGATGCCGGCATCCTTGGATTGTCTGGCGGGGTGTTCCTGAAGACTTGCCTTGCAGCGTTGGCACCTCCCATCAAAGGTGGGCATGATGTTGCTAAGAGGCTGAGGAATGTGTGCCACACTTGCAAGGCCCCGCAAGTCGCATCTGCAGCTTGCTTGTGTACAGACAGTCATGCCTGCAGCACTTAAAAGGGACTATTTGGGTGGGCGCGGTACAGGACAGCAAGCCATTGGAAAGAAGCAATACTGTTGCTTGCATACATGAGTTATGGTGGAGAAACTGTCTTCTTGTGCTGTCCATTCTAACTGTTATGTAATATGATTCAGAGTGTGCACGCTGTATAGAAAGGCTTGCTGATGACAGAACCTGCAAAGCTTTGATGGGAGCAGCTGCTCAGTGCGTCTACCTGCTGTATGGTCTGGACCTGACAGAACGTGACGAGCAATGGACTGATGGTTTCCAGGTCAGTAAGCTGGTCGGTCATATCTGGTTCAGCCTAAAGGCCACTGGTTGTTCTGGGAACAAACATACAAGAAATCTTTGGTGTCTGTTTTATTCAGCAGCATGTGAGCTTGCAAGCTGCAGTCAGCAAAGCTCAGCTGCACCCTTAAGGTTAAACAACCCAGAGTGAGAAACAGACTGTCTTGGGTGTCTGTTTCAGCCAATGAATGGCAAGTGATGGGTCAGCCAGATGACATGCCCGCCTTCTTTTGCAGGGCAAAGTCGACAGCCCTGATCCTCAGTCCCAAGACGAGGCTGTGTTACTGTGGACCTATATTGTTCACTTTTGCGGATCCCTGACCAACAGAAGCAAGTCATTCAAGTCTCGCCTGAAAGGTATCTGGAGTCTGCAATGTTCAGCTGTATACCCACAACTGCCAGTTTTCAACTGTTTCATGAGTACAAGTAAAAGTTCTTGCTGCTTGTCTTGTGCAGAAGGTCCCAAAGTCAAGTGTTGTATGGTTCAGCTGGTGCTATGGCTGGCCAACGACTAGGAATTGCCTCCTGATATGTTTGTGCTTGATGAATGTCTGACATGTGTGACAGAGTTGATACTTGTGTGCTGTTGCTTCTGCTTCAACACCTTGGCCTGCTCTGCAGAGCTGCTGACGTCAATTCATGCTCAAGTGCCGCCCCCGCCAGACGCTGTCCTGGCACATTTTGACCTGGATGCCTTATTGGACAGCACTGCATCAGCCATCCCCACCTCTTCACCCCCCACACTTTCATCAGTACCAACCTCCCCTCATGAACAGCCTGCGCTGGACACATTCCCACCTTCAAGCGCCGTGACAGCTGCATCAGCAGCTGCAGAAGCAGCTTCTGGCGCCTTGCACACAGAAGCTCTGGCAGAAGCTGTGAGGCAGGATCCAGATGCCAGCCTGCACGCTGAGCTGTACCACATGCTTGCACAGTGCGAGCCAGATGTCTTTGAGCGCTTCAGCCAGGATGACCTAATCCAACAGCAGGGTCATGCACAGATTATAGAGTACCTGCAGCTGACACGCTTTGACCTGTGCTATCACCCCTGGCGATATGAGAGCTGGGAACGAGTGCTCAGTGCGTCTACTCTGTCTGTTTTGCCGTGCCTGCTCTTTTCAGTCCTGCCCTACCTGCTCTTTGCAGTCCTGCCCTGCCTGCCCTTTGCATTCCTGCCCTGCCTGCTCTTTCAGTCCTGCCCTGCCTGCTCTTTCCAGTCCTGCCTGCTCTTGTCAGTCCTGAGCAGCTGAGCAAACTGGTTGTGCTGCCAAGTGCCTTGTTGCAGCTTTATGTCAGCAGCAAATCAGGGGCATGACATCACAGCAAGCTCTGAAGCTACTGATGCTGAATGCTATGCTTGTATTGCAGCTCAACAAACCTGCATCATAGACTGACATTATTTTGGATGCATGTATGATCAGGTACGCTGTCAGAATGCATATGGTATGACATCGGTCTGCTGCCTTGCAGATGTGTACGCTACAGCTGGCAGTACCCTGTCGAATGCGGCTGTGGACATAGCAATGACAGTTGAGGAATGGCGGTCTGATTTGCAAGACCGCCACAGCCTGTACTGCGACAGGGCCCTGGCTACCATTCACTATGCCGTGAAGGCAGCTGCCAGCATCACAGATCCAAAAGAGCGTGCGGACACCTTTGCATTCCTTGAGGAGCAGAAGGGCACTTTGTTCCTGGAGCAGGTGCAGAACGCCCCTCCCATGTACAACCAGATGCAGAGAAGCCCCAAGTGTGAGGACCCACACTACAGGCAGAAGTGCCTAGCAGGCTTGGAAGCCTTCCAGCGTGCTCAGCTGACCCTCAATGAGGAGTGGGAGTTCCAGCTGTGCATTGCCAAGCTGCTCAGGAAGCTGGGGGGAGATGACAACCAGGTCCTGCATCATCTGGCCATGGCTTGCCACCTAGCCAAGGAGTACGCAGGCGGAAGTGTGGAATCCATGTACCAGCTGCATGCCACCCGCCTCAAGCTACTTCAGCAAAGTCCCCCCAACCTGGCTCCCCTTCACCGCCACTGCTTCCTTCCTGAGACGCGTCTACTGCTGGCATCCACCATAGGAAGTGATCAGTCCAGTCAAGATCAGGCCATGTCAGGCGCAGATGCAGCACCAGCGGTGACATGTAGCAATGGTGAGATGAGTCATGAGGAGAGGGCAGCAGTCATCTTCCAGGATGCTATGAGTGCTATGGCGTACTGCCTGGAGCAGAGCAAGACAAACAGGGGTGGGCAGCATGAGACCTTCCACAAGGCGCGCTACCGTCGGGCACAAGCGCTGCGCTGGCAGGGGCAGCCAGGAGCAGCCCTTGCCGAGCTGCAGCCCTGCTTCAAGAGCAGGTCCAAGCAGGGCTTTGCCATCAACATGTTTGTGATCCCTGAGGGCGTCAAGAGGATGGCTAAGGTGAGCGAGCCTGAAGTTCTCTGTCAAAGAGGTCTGACGCAGTGCATTTGCCTGTTTGTGTGCATGTTTGTGTGCACGTGCTATGCATGCTGTCTACGGCAAACATGTGCCATGCAACATCATGTTGTGTTTTGCCAAACAATCCTCCATGCACAGTGCCACATTTCACATTGCTTTGCTCCATGGCTGCACACATCAGCACAGTGAGAAGCTGGAAATGCAGCTGATTCTTGCCTGTTGTGAGTCGCAGACCATCATGCTGACACGTCAGACAATGTCAAGTTTTGTAAGATGCCAAATGCAGACTGCGTCTTGCTGGTGCTGGACCAGCAGCAACTAACAGTAGGACTTCTGCAGGCGTATGCAGCATCAGACAGTGCAGAGATGGAAGAAGAGGCTAAAGCAACCCAAGCGAAACCTGCAGTTCCAGAAGAGCAGTGGGGGCAGAAGGTCGACTCACTAGCCGTCAATGGAGTTGAGGAGACCACACGCAAGTTTTGTGCCCATGTCAGGAGAGCCTTGATTCTGTATGTGCTCCTGTTGAAGGACACAGGAGATTTGGATGCACTTCGTGGCGTTATCAATGCCTTACGTGGAGGCAGCTTTGGTTCGTACAGCAATCTGTGCAGGTCAGACGTGTGTTTGTGCTGCTTTACATGCTCAAGCTTGTTGAGTGAAATCTATATATTGCTCTGAGCAGTACTTTTGAACCATTCCAGACTGCAACATGCTGTGACAAATACAAGGTGCCTCTGAAAATCTGGGCATTCATGTCCAGATTGTCAGAAGCATCCTGTGCCTGTTGAAACCTGTTGCAGTTGCAGATATGTCAAGGAAAGGCGCACAAGCCCCATCGCAGCTTTGCATTATATGGCAACCTGAGTGTCACACAGTGCCACGCAGTGACAAGGTCAAAATCACCATTGCAGCTGAGGTTTTTTCTGTGCTTGGTGTGAAGCAACAACAAGGTGTGAGGTGAACTGCTATGTTGCAGCATGTGTTGTGCTTTGATGCGCTGTGCTGTGCTACAGCATGATTCTGAGCTGCCATGAGATAGTTCAAGCCTACCTGCAAGCCATGACCATAGACTGCTAATCTGCAGGTGGGCTTTTGGAATGTACGTCATTCACCTCGCCGCTGCCCTTCAGCACATGCGCCTCCCAACAGCAGACTCAGCCCAAGATGCCGGCTGCCTCCAACACGCGGATGCCACCTTAGCACCGCCACAGGCAGGCTCTTTGCATTCAGACAGCAGGATGATGACCCAGCATTGTGCCAGGTTGCCTCAGGTTTTGTCAAACCCAGCAAGCAATCAAGATACAATGGCGGCTTTCGCTGCCAGCTTGGTCGTCCCACAGCCTGCTCCTGCTGCCGCAGCTGCTGATGTGGAGCTTCTGGAGAAGGCATACCAGCTGTTCCAGGAGACATGCCTGTCCTCAGACGCCCAGGGCTGTTGGGGTGCTGCAGTTCAGCCAGCCCTGCATGCAGCCCTCACCTTCCATGCGCCCAACACTACAGCTTTGCTTGGCGATGCTGCCATCTCTCCTGAAATGTTCCATGAGTATGCGCTGGCATACATACACAGCCTGGGCATCAGCATGAATTGGGACAAGCTCCAGGAGATACAGAATCGTGTCAAGAACCAGATGAGGAAGCGCAAGGCATCAGCTGAAGCTTGTCAGTCACTGTTCACAGCAGCCACAGCAGCAGAGCAGGCTGCCTTGGACAGGAAGCTGGATCAGCTGGAATCACAAATACAAGCGCTTCAGTCTCCCTCCATGCCTGCCATGGATGCTGTTGCTGGTGAAGCAGTCGCACAAGCAACAGTGCAGCCTATCACTCCTGAAGCACCTGCCTCGGGTGAGGCCAACAAGCAGCCTGCAGGCAACCCTCAAGCAACACGTGCGGAGGCACAGCCTGCACTGCAAGATAACAAAACAGCGCAGGCATCAGATCAGCCTACAGCAGTACAGTTCTCGGGTCCACTTCAGTGTATGCCAGCTTCAGAATTAGTCTCCACTCCTGCTGCGTCTGGTGATGTCCCTCACAAGGAGCTGCTTCTGTCGCTGCTCGCCATTCTGAAGAAGTGCCACGGCCTCTGGAAGGCCATAGGAGCTAAGGCTGATGCAGCGCATGGAGCTGCCGAGAAGGCAGAGCTGCATATGAGCAGGTCAGTATAGTAGGGCAGGTCCCTATATAGGCTTACAATTGTGCATGTGAGCATCTACAGCCGGCATGAGGTTTTGCCTACAACAGTCAGCCTGGTTTTGAATGTATGTTACATGCATAACAATTGGTAAATGCAGGCTGGCAGCTGTGTGCTGCAGCAGTGGTGGTGTGTGGATGCACAGTAACCGCCGAAATAGCACATGCATGCTGCAGATGCATTTGCTATCTCAGACATGAGCAAGCTGATATGTTTGCCGGTATGTGCAGAGCATACCTGGCGTACCTTCATCTCGGCTGGCCTGACAAGCCAGCTCAAGCAATTCTGGGAACAGCAATAGCAAATGCAGTTGAGCGCTTACTACAGCAGACAAGGTCTGGAGTAGCTATCCCTGAACCAATGGAGCAGTGAGTTGGCATGCGTACTGATATGATGTGTAGCAAGCCTTGTGTTTGTGAATATACGCAATCAGATATTTGGAAAGTAGCCATTGCAATGACTGTGCAGCTGACTTGCATGGCTGAAGGCACATATTTTGTAGACAGTCGATCCCAGGCTCTGATCTGGTGTGACAAGCATCTGTCGTTGTTTGATAGTGGCCAGTGTGTAAGCATGCTTCAGCCAGCTCAGGAACAAGTCCAAAATCAAGCTTTGTAAGTGCCTCAAAATAGTACACTATTGATTATTGCTGACTGCCTTATAATGTACGTGTTAGTATCAACCTGACAGTCACTAGGTGTGGCAAAGCGTTTATTTATCACTGGGCATGAGACCAGAGACACGCAGCTACTTGTGATTCGAGGCTCATCTGTAGCAGCAACCGCAACATTCGGGCTGACATTGTTGAGGAGGTCGCGGACGCTAAGTGCAACTGCTGCAGAAACACGAGTGGAGTAGTATGTCTTGAATGCATTGTGTTACACATGGCAACGAACGTGGTACGTCTGTAGTCCGCTACATGTGTACATGTGTACTGTACTAGTTACGTAGGCTGACATCATGTCAGAATGATTTCTGACAGGTTACAAGTTTGCCATGTGAGGAGCAAAGCTTGCAGTCATTTCGTCCTCGTACCAAATCATAAGTGTCAGTGCAGATCATGCTCTAGCAACACTCACAACTACCTAGTTGTTGCTCATCAGTACCCATGTAAAGTACATATACTCCTAGCCCTGGCCAACATGTCTGACACATTGCATGGCTACCGAAGGCAAGGCAAAGCAGTGTCCCTGAGTACTCAGGTTGCACACTCCATAGGCTTGCCATCGGATCAGCCCCAGCCTGGAAAAAGCATTGACAAAAGCCTCAATGGCTTTGCTGACAGACAGCTCACACATCATGAATATGTGTGGCAGCAACAATGCATACAACGCAATCACTGTGACGGTGTAAACATAAAGATTTGAAACATACAGACATATGTTCTCTGTCTATAGTTGTGCCTGTACAGATTGAGCTGTACGGTACCGTAGGGATCAGAGAGTTGTTTTGGCAAAGCCACCATCAGAGCCCCTCCATCAGAACCAAAGCTGATCAAGGGGCCATGACTGTGCCACTTATGCCGCTTGTAAACTGAGAAAGCACAGCTTGCATACCAGCATAACAGCCACGCCATCATCTGCTCATTAGCCTGTCACTCCGCAACCTGTTAAGCATATTGTGTGTCAGAAAACCAGCAAGCTGTTCAAACAGTACTTTTGCATGTCAGGACCTCACGCCTGGTCACAACATACACAGGCAACATACAGCCAGGCAAGGGCGCTTAAACAGAATATTAAATGTGTCTTGAAACCCTGGCTGATTCAGCAAACGAGCTGACCAATATCAGAGGCAAAAGAAGTAGTTTAGCACCAGTATACGCCCTCAATAGCTTAGTGAATAGCCAAAGGAAGGGAAAAGAGAAGAGGTGCACAAGCCATGACTCGAAGCTCACCTCTCTAGGCGGCGTCGATTGTGGCATGACCTTGAAGTAGTCCTATTCACGCACTCATTCGCAAGGGCAGCTCCATGCGGCCACGCAGTCGTACGCTACCGCCGAATGGGAGCGAGGCTCTGGCAGCAACATGTTGCTGTCAGCTGACGCAGGAGCCTCTCGCACGATGCAAAAGGAGCAGTGCGTTCATAATGAGGCGTTGCGTGTGGTGTTCATGAGTTTTTGATGCGGCTGCAACCGAATTCAAGTGAAGTAGGTTTTGTTAGGGTGTGGAGTAATGGAATAATAGTTTCGAAGCAAGGAATCCTACCATATATATACAGCTGGCATCATAAGTCTGCTTACACTCACTTGCAATTTTGTGGCCTTGACCATTGTTGTGCATCCCCAATTGACACTTGGGCATCAGTCATCATGCCATTAGGCATTGCACAGCGAAGTGTGCAACCCCAGCTGTTGAGATTCCTGCAATCCCCAGCCAAATTCAAATTTCGAGCCAAGCGCAGTACAAGTCACTAGGAAAAGGCTGACGCAGTCAGCAGTCGAAGTCAAAGTCATTAGGAGTTAGGGCCAAACTCTCGCAACTTTTTTCTGCACAGGCAGTGCAATATGCCAGGTGAGCCTCTGCAAGTGGTTGCACCGAGAACAAAGGTTTGCTGACTGATCAGGCTCAACCTCTGTCAGAGGCAAGCTTGTCCAGGCAGCAAGCTTTTGCTACCCCTTGTGTGAGCAGTCACTGCTTCCTGCTTGCTGCTTTGCTGAGAAATGTAGATACTAGGCAAGAAAGCTGGCCTGTTTTGCCAGAAGGTTTGACCTTCTCAGGGTATCGCTTCCTATGAATCTTGCCTGCTGGGCAGCCTCGAACCTGACTGTGGGCTGACACCAGCTTTCTTGCTTCACACACCTGCTTTGTCCAGAGCCTTGCAGCTAGCGGCACAAGCGTTTTCAGCGGCAACGGTCACAGCAGCAGGCGCGCATGCTCCTCTGTTGACACTGGCTGGCCTCACCGCCATTTGCATTGCGCACAGCATTCACTTTCCTGTTTCTGCTGAAGCAGTACCCGTACTGTAAACAGACTTTTGACGGCAGCTGCATGTATGGTAGGTAAGCACTTAATTAAATCAGTTAGGGCCCCATAGACCCTAATTTTATTTGGAAGCAAATGATGGTATATAAAATGTTTAACCAGTAAAGCTTATTTATTAACTAACAAGGAACGCAATGCCATGTAACGATTTCATGTATCGAACGTGAATTTGGTGTGTGAAAAGTGTTCTCCTCTTTGCAGCACCCAAAACAGAAGGCGTTCAGGGACCCTGTGTGGGTTCAAAGGTAATAGCTGTGCTGTTAAGACCGCCACATGAGCTTGTTGATGATTGTCTTATGCACATAACAGTTCGCATATACTTGCTGATACGTTGCTGAGGCATTCAGCTACATGGCCTCGGGTATGTCACTGTGCACAATCTGCATACACATATATCAACTAGGGTGCCATGCGAAGAAGCAAATATGCATGGATCAAATACAAATGTAGCAGACATGTCAAATAATTTTGTGGATCGGTAATGCATACTCACATCAATTCAGCTAATTCAATAAAGGGTCCACTTTGTTCACCTACAACCTCAGAGCAGCTAGGTACAATGCAAAACTTTCCAGCATTGGACATGAATTGCAAATTATGGTTAACGCACCAGCACATCTGCCTGTCAAACCATACAGCCATTGTTACCGTGCAGGAACCTTTCCACCAAGGCTTTGTTTGGAGCAAGAGCTAGGTCTGCTTTCAATGCAATGATGTGCACAAGACTGGACGGGGCTAATGCCATTGCACTCCACAGTGCAAGGTCATCTTCTGTACCGGACTTGTGTTCAGAATTGACCAGCTGACGAGCCTTGGTGAAGCAGCAGTGCAATGTTATCAATGATGGAAGAAGTTTCTGTGCTTGCCAAAAGGAGTGCACCATTGGGGTCCACATCTTGAGGATCCTCTCTGCATTTTGGTCACATTCATGGGGATTCAACAACATCCAGTCGTTGCCATCATCAAGCAAATCCTGATAGTCAAGGCCCTATAAGGATACAAAGGTAAGACGCCGCCAAACAAATGCGGGCCAAATCCCATTGGAAGAACAAAATCATGTGCCTGGCATGGGGCAAGCTGTCGTTGTCATAGCCACAACAAGACTGAGGATTCAAAGACAGCATCAGTGCAATGCTTACCTGCCCATGATATGTGGCTAGGCCGCCATAGTCATTGTCTAGGTGTGCTTGCTCGTGGCAAAACATTTCGGAGAACAAAGGGACAATATCTTGAAGCTGGAGCTGATAATGGAGTCTTGTATGCAGAAATTGGTAACAGGCTGCATGGCAGGTCAAGCCACAGCTATCTGCTTCGCATCCATACCAGTTGACTACTGGGCGGAAGTCGCCCCCCTTGCATAAGTTATCCCATGCCCCACGCTCATTGTAGTAACCAAGTGCTATTGGAATGTTGTCCTCGGGTATTCCAATCCACTCGTCCAGCCATGCCCAAACGGCTGATCTCCACACAGCGTTTTCATTTAAGAACTGGCCATTCTCTGGCGAAGTAGATGGACCACCACAGACAAGGCAGAACAATTCCCAGCCCATATCTGCACACAAGACCGCTGTTGGAGCTGCTTCTGATTAAGGTAACAGACGCCATTTCTATGGGGCCGCCTTCACTATATAACACTATTATCGAAACTCAAGCTCAGTTTGCTCGATCCAGCTGGCGACGCCAGCAGAGAAAGCCTTATAAGTCAGCCAGGTATAGGCGATTCTCGTAGACCGTTACCAGGCCAGATCAAGAACGTTACAGTGCAAGCTTACGACGTTGCAGTGCAAGCTTAACGCAGGCAAGGGTGTCCAGTGACTCAGAAGAAGGAGGATCTGCAACACTGTGACACTCGCCTTTGACTGATTCTGTCAAACTTCCAGGACCCAGATTCTCTTTGATTCAAATCATGCTACGATTTGTTGCGCAGCGAACAAGCGGCAAGCGTCTCTTGCGAACTGTACCGTTGTACCTTTGTGGTTTTGGAAAGAGTGACTGCAGCCCCAAACTCACTTCGAAATTTCAGCTATAACACTTTGTGCGAGTGGTTCATACCTGAGAAGGCGGTGTTCAGATAACACCTATGTATGAGTACGTCAGTATATACACAGTCAGGTCAGTTTCCAATAGCTTCAATGAGAAGCTAGATACAGTACTGCTCATAAAATCCCGTTCAGCACGTGTACCTCTGCTCCCCTCCAGTGGGGACCCCAGGTTATTAGTCTGGGGCTCCTAAGGGCGAAAGGGCGACACCAAGGGCGAAACTCAAAGGCGATTGCCTTCCCCTTCGCCGTTTCCGTTTTGGAAGGCGGCATAGTGCTGATCTTGAGAAGGCGCATCTGTTGATACCTTGCTCACAAAAAGTGAATCATTTTTTCATGTTCTTTCTTAGGTTTGAGTGGTTTTTGGGATGGGCAGAACATGGGATTGGGCCTTGTATCAGCTCCAAGAGCATTAGTGCGGTGCTCAACGGCAGCTTGCATGGTGCCATGTTGAGTTAGCAACAATGAACAACGCTTCGGTAAGGCATGATGACACCAATTTTACATGTCACACCAAGTCCCATTGGCAAAGCAAACTACGGCTAGGCACCCGTGCTGTATGTGCCTGGCTCGAAGCAAGTTGTCATTGTTGTAGCCACAACAAGACCAAAGATTCAAGGACAGCTTCAGTGCCCCACTTACCTGTCCATGATATTTGGCCAGGCTGCCACAGTCAACGTTGAGGTGTGCTTTGGAGCAACTGTACAATATCAAAGAGTAGATATCCTGGAACTGAAGCTGGTAATGGAGCCTTGTACGCAGAAAGTGAATCACTATCAGATAACAAGGCATGGCAGGTCAAGCCATGGCTGTCTCCTTTGCAGGTAAAGAAGCTGTGCACTTGGCGAAAGTCGCCCTTCTTGCCTGAATAGGGCCATTTCCATACTCATTGTAGTATCCAAGTGCTATTGGGATGTTGTCCTCTGTTACTCCGACATACTAGTCCACTCATGTCCAAAGTGCCTCTTGCAATGCGCACGGCGTTTTCTTCTGTGGAGCTGTCAACCTCTGGTTGCAAAGATGGACCACCACAGACAAGGCAGAGCAGTTCCCAACAGCCTATGTCTGCACATAACGCCGCTATTGGAGCAAGCCTTGCCTGTGAGGAAGGTCATAAAACCCATTTCTGTAACAAGCTAACGGCCTGTAAAGAGTATCAGTCCAAGCTGGAGCGTCGAGATGACACTGGTGGTTGGTGAGAATCATACATAAGTGATTCATGATAAGGTATTGACCAATGATCGTGTTACGGTGTATAATTAGTAGTGACGGTAAGACTGTTACATTCGCCCCCTCTGCGAGAGCTTTTGACTGTATGATAATTATTATGCATGAAGTGTGAAATGGAGTGAAGTCTCAACCACCAGCATGCTGCTGTGTCGTCACACAACAGCATACTCCCTGTATTCATTCATAGGAAGATTCGCTTGTGTAATCATCTTGAGAGTGACAATATTGAATGTATTATGCGCGTGATAGAGATCATAGTATTACTCAACTCAGTCCTAATAGTAGTAAGTAAAGCGATCCATGATGTGGCTAAACCATCAAGGTCATTTGTACTGACGCTGCTCAGCACGAGTTGACACGTCCATGTCGACTCAGAACATCTCGCCTTTGAGTGCTGCAAAGGTGTGTGCACAAATAGGGTTCCTAAAACCCCGATGTTCTAGGAGACTGTGACTGGGACTACTTTTTCAACCTTTTGCTGATAGGCCGCAAACCTCGACCACGACCTCGGCCTACAGCACGACTACGGCCTCGGCCACGACCTCTGCCTGTAGGGGCAGGATCGGTTTGATCACCAGGGGCCAACCCAGTGTCAGAGTCAACTCTAGACTCAGTTGCTTGCACTTGCACAGCTTCAACTTCGTCCCAGTAGTCAGACAGCGTTTCAAGTGCATTCTTTTTAAGATTGCTACCAGGTTCCCAGCTATTGTAAGCAGGACCATAACCTTTCCACTGCACAAGGTAACGGGTATTGGAGTCACCTCTTTTCTTGTGTGCAGGGCTATGGTTCAAGATCTCATGAACCTCAAACTCCTCTTGACCCTCTATCATGATGATGGGGGGTCTCTGTGCGCCAGCACTGTTGTCATAGGCACGGCGCAGCATGCTCACATTAAAAGTTGTGTGGATGCGGTAATGAGGAGGTATGTCCAGAGTATAGTTGACTGGACTAGTCTTAGCAAGGATCTTGAAAGGCCCCAGCCAGCGTGGCAACATCTTGCGTGAGCCAACAGCTTTGATAGTAACATGTTGACTGTTGAGCCAGACTAGCTGACCAACCTCATACTGTACTTCAATGCGGTGCTCATCTGCATACCTTTTCTGACGTTGCTGTGCAGCTTGCAGGCAGACCTTGGCTTTGGCAACAGCCTTCTCTATGTTTCCAATGAAATCAACAGCCCTGGGGTCTTTGACAGCCTTTGTGTTGCCAGTGCTTCCAGGAAGCCGTGCTTTCAAAGTCAGATCATGTGGCAGCCGTGGATGCCTACCATAGTTGAGGTAAAATGGTGTGTCTTGAATGCTTGCTTGATAAGCGTTATTCACAGCAAACTCAGCAGCAGAGAGCAATTCATCCCAGTTGTTCTGTTTGGGGTTAACATAGTGCCGTAGCATGTCCTCCAGTATTCTATTCATTCGCTCAGTTTGACCATCTGATTGAGGATGATAAGCAGTGGATTTGCAATGCAGTGTACCCACTATCTCACAAAGTGAAGCAATGAACTTGTTGGTGAATTCAGGACCCCTGTCTGTGGTAATAAACAGCGGCATCCCATGGTGCTTCCAAACATGGTCCACAAATAGACGAGCCATATCCTGAGCGGTGGATTCATCTTTGCAAGGCATGAAATGCGTCATCTTGGTAAGCCTGTCTACCACAACTAAAATAGCAGTGTACCCATGCTTTGTCTTTGGCAGGCTTGTAATGCGGTCTGCTGTGACATACTCCCAAGCGTGATTAGGGATTGGCGATGGCATCAGCTTGCCTGCAGGATGGTGTTGCAAATGCTTGTCCTGTTGACATACTTGACAGCCTCGCACATACTCACGTATGGCCATGTGCATGCCAGGCCACCAGTACATGCGCTGCACATTGTGAATAGATCTGTCAGTGCCTACATGACCGGCATAGTTGGCATCGTGCAGCTCGCGTAGTATAGTACGCTTGAGTTCAGGGAGATCTGGCACAACCAGTGCATGTCCCCTGTAGTACAACCCTTGATATATATCAAGTAGGGCTGTGTTGCTTGCAGATGCAAACCAAGGGTCTGTCTCATAGCCCTGAATGATTTGGCTCAGCATGTCGTTGTCAGCAGCAGCAGCCTCAGCATTTTCAGCTTCAACGTCAGCATTAGTGACAGAAGAGAGCGATAGCTGTGATAGGTGGGTAGTAACAGCAGTGGCTAATACTGTGTTTGCACAGAACTTTGGGTGTGCACTGATTTGTCTGACTGACTGTTTGTCAGCAGCAGCTTTGCCAGCTGTAAATGACTGTTTGTCTGACCGTTTGTCAATAGTAGCTTTCTCAGCTGTAAATGAGGGGTGTCTGCTGAGTGGGTCAGCGACATTTACCCTGCTTGGGCGATATTCCCAGGTGAATTGGAAGCGAGACAATCGCTCAGCCCAACGAGTCTGTCTAGGAGAGAGCACCGCCTTTGAGGCAAAGAATGTATTTGGACTGTGATCAGTCATGACTGTGAAGTCTGTGCCATCAAGGTAACACCTCCACAGCTCTAGAGCATGTATCACTGCAAGGAGTTCTTGCTCACCTATGGAGTAATTCTGCTCTGCTGGAGATAGGCGCTTGCCATCAAAGGCTACTGGCCGCCCGCCCTGTAGGAGGACTGCCCCCACGCCCACTCCACACGCATCACAGATGACCTCAAATGGCCTGTTCAAGTCTGGCAAGGCCAGCACAGGGGCGTTGCACAAAGCATGTTTAATGTCTGCGAAGGCAGCATCACACTCGTTATTCCATTCAAATGCATCATCTCTTTTCAGCTGTAACTGCAATGCAGACACAAGGCTCGCCCAGCCCATGATGAACTTCCTGAAGTAGTTTGCAAGCCCCCAGAATTTCTGTAAGGCAGTCCTATCCTTGGGCACAGGCCATTCCCTCACAATGGCTACTTTCTGGGGGTCTACCCGCAGCCCGTCAGCACCGACTATGTGACCAAGGAAATGCGTTTCTGGCTGCACAAATTTACACTTTGCCAGGTTGGCATAAAGCTCATGACTGCGCAGCAAACGCAGCACAATCTCCAAATGTTTGTAATGCTCAGCCTTGTCTTTGTTGTACACTACTATGTCGTCCAGGTACACTATGACAAATTTGCCAACCACATCTCCCAGTACATCATTCATGATATTTTGGAATGTGCCCGGTGCATTGGTGAGACCAAAACACAGCACTCTGAACTCATACAAACCCATAGGTGTTGTGAATGCAGTTTTAGGCACATCTTCAGGTTTGAGCCTGACTTGATACTATGCCGACTGCAAATCAATGTTCGCGAATATCCGTGCACCTTGCAATTTGTCAAACAGGTCATCTATGCGTGGCAAGGGGTATCTACTTTTCACAGTCTGTTGATTCAACGATCTGTAGTCAATGCACATGCGTAAATTACCATTCTTCTTTTTCACAAACAACACAGGGTGACCATATGGGCTATTACTTGGCTGTATGTAGCCCTTCTCAAGCAAAGATGCAACCTGATTGTTCAGCTCTGCCACTTCAGGTCTACTGAGGCGGTAGCTGTTGCGTGACGGAGGTGGCTCATCGTTTTTCAGTGGAGTAGTGTGATACACATTGCGCTCAGGCGGCTGCTTTGCAGGGAGTTCAGATGGAAAACAGTCTTCGTATTTACTCAGCAATGCTTGCAACTCAGTGTCATCTGGCACCGGTTCAGACTGTGCAACATTACAATGATGATGTCCTTCAATAACATTGACTAGGTATAGCAAGTCATCCTGCTGTAAACTGCTTTCAAGATGAATAGCACTGACAATTGGACAAAATGTGTCTGTTTCTGTTGACTGCGTCAGTAATTTATGACTGCGACCTTGAGCATCACGACAGACAAGACTATAAGACTTGTATGATATTTCACAATGAGTCTGTTCACACCAATCTTCGCCTAATATAACATCAAAATGCTCAGACATGGGCAAAATAAAACATTCAACAGCTCCTTGATAAGACTGTATATCGAGTGGGATCACCACTTTCCCTTTAGATATGGCTTTTGAGCCATTGGCTAATGACAGCCAGTTGTCTTGCTCACGTACTGGTAAATTCGTCTTCGCGAGGTATGACTCGCTAATATAGCTGTGAGTGGCGCCAATGTCTACCAGCGCTCGTGCTGGCAGCAATTTTGTGTACTTGGGATCAACAGTGTCACAAGATTTTTGAGGAGCAGCAGAATGTTGAGGAGCCTGCAGGCACGGCTGATGGTGACAAAGAGTCTGCACCTGAGAGCATGCAGCTTGACAATGCCGACAAGCCATTCGAAGAAACCCTCTCATCCAGCTGAAAAGCCACCTGCTAAACAGGTAGAAGTAGTGCCTGAAGGTTCTGCCGCTGCTCAAGCAGCTGCTAATGTTACCACTGCTGCTGCTACTGTTGACAATATGCCTGCCATTGTGCTGTCTGACTCAGTTGCTCAACATGCTGCAGATGGTGCACAAGCTGCAAAAACCAGAATCCTTGAGCGAGTCATGAAAGACTCAAGACTCACTGATCAAGAGAAATTAGATCAGGTCAAAGACTTGACTCTGGCATGGGATAGACCAACTGCGG
Organism: Asterella californica; assembly: GCA_036924285.1. Classification (NCBI taxonomy): domain Eukaryota; kingdom Viridiplantae; phylum Streptophyta; class Marchantiopsida; order Marchantiales; family Aytoniaceae; genus Asterella; species Asterella californica. The sequence continues at coordinate 80,647 of JAYKYS010000075.1, forward strand.
TGAGCTCTGTCAAATCCAACAGTAGATCCAGCCCACCTGAGCCTTTTCATGGCAAATCCACTGATCATGGGCAGATTGCTCACACATGGCTGTATGGTCTTGAGCTATACTTCCAAGCTGAGCCTACATCCAATCCAGTTGCTAAAGCTGTCACATACTTGCACAGTGAAGCGCGTCATTGGTGGCAACGAGTTGGAAGCACAATGGCAGGCATATTATCAACAGTAGCAGCAGCAGTGGTAACATTAGCAGCTGCTTGAGCAGCGGCAGAACCTTCAGGCACTACTTCTGCCTGTTTAGCAGATGGCTTTTCAGCTGGATGAGAGGTTTCTTCGAATGGCTTGTCGGCATTGTCAAGCTGCATGCTCTCAGGTGCAGACTCTTTGTCACCATCAGCCGTGCCTGCAGGCTCCTCAACATTCTGCTGCTCCTCAAAAACATTGTGACACTGTTGATCCCAAGTACACAAAATTGCTTCCCTGGTGTATATCACGCCTTCAGAGTTAATGTCGCGATCAGCGGACCCTGTGTAGAAGAGCATGAGCGCCTCGAAGGCAATCTCAAAGTTGTAGTGCATTAGCCCCTCGTTCAGCCAGTTGGTGGCACTGTCATACAGCCAGTCGTAAAACTGTTGTAAAGTCTCAAACGGACTGTCGACGAGAACTGTGACCCATTTGGAATACTTGGCTCGCTTGGAACCAGTAAGGTCGACTGGCAGTACATGCGACATGTTAGATCTAAAGTATCACAAATGCGGTCTCAAAAGTAGCGCGGAAACGAAAACGTGTCGAGGCTGGGTTTGCGAACCAGCGCCGAAACCACTGTAACAAGCTAACGGCCTGTAAAGAGTATCAGTCCAAGCTGGAGCGTCGAGATGACACTGGTGGTTGGTGAGAATCATACATAAATGATTCATGATAAGGTATTGACTAATGATCGTGTTACGGTGTATAATTAGTAGTGACGGTAAGACTGTTACAATTTGGATGGGTCGCCTTCAATGTATAACAATCCATACAGTCTTTTGTGGCAGGATGTGTAGGGCTACATTTAATTTTGAAAGTACTCTCTGTTAAGATCTCTGCAATGACAGTTGCACTCTCGACTGACATGTAATGATTGCATCGTCTCATCGACTCACACACACGTCACTGACGGGCATGAAGACTAGTATTATCGAAGTTAAGCTCAGCTTGCTCGACCCAACTGGCGACGCCCCCAACATGCCGCATACTAAGCCAGGTATAGGTGACTCTCGTTCGTAGAACGTCACCAGGCAAGATCAAGACTTTGCAGTGCAAGCTTACCGCAGGCAAGGGTGTCCAGTGACTCAGGAGAAGGAGGATCCGCAACACTGTGACTCTCGCCTTCGAGTGTTGCTTCTGTCAAATTTCCAGGACCCAGCTTCTCTTTGATTCAAATTATGTTGATCCGCAGTGAACAAGTCGCAAGCGTCTCTTGCAAATTATACGTCTGTGGTCTTGGATAGAGGAAAGCGTGCCTGGCGCCACAAATTTACTTCGAATTTCAGCTTGCTTGCAGTGTGTAACACTGTGTGCGAGTTGTGTATCCCTGAGAGGACGGTGTTCAGTTAATACCTTAGTATGAACACGTCAGGTTTTACGGTGTCATAACAGTTTCCAGTAGTTTTGCGCAGAAGCTCGATACGAAGCTTGATAGCGAGCAAAGTAACTCAGTGCGGCTTCATTGGAAGCTCGACAGTCAGTCGGTAGGGCCAGTATCAGGATGCGATGCTCAGCAGCACAAAGTTCGACTCCACGGCGTTACATAAAGCCAATTTGCCCATATAATTCCAATGCTTGGAATCGATACTGCAGCTGTCTGGCAGCGGGTGAAGAACCCTGACTGTTTGAAGCAATCATTATGGCGTGAGATGATATCGCTGCCGTCCAGTGGAAGGTGGTTGTACATACATGTACCTTGAAAGGGCTCTAAATCTCATAGCTTGCACATTGTGCCCTTTCAAGATGGGTTTGGGCTGTACATGCACCAAATTTTACATACCTGAGAGCTGCACTGGGTTGTTGCCACCTGGTTGAAAATGGCTCACATTTGGTGCAATGTGCCCCACCGCTGCCCGCAGCTAACATTCACAGTCAATGGAACAACAAGAGCAGCAACACCTTCCATCAATTGTTGCACAGCACCTGCAAGTGCAATGTAGACAGCTACTTCACTCCGCAGCTTGCAAAAGCCTCTTTAACAAAATTGAAAACATCGTGTAAAGCATAGCTGCAACGTGCATGGTGGATGCACACGGAAACCAACTCTTTCCCTTTGTGGACAGGGTGATAACAGGGACTGCTCACCTTTGTATAGTTCCTCCTTGAACACCTTGCTATTAAAACTCAGCACAAACTACAAAAACACCCCCACAGTCTGAGCATTTATTAACATTACATGTGAAATCAGCACAGACATGTTTGATGACGCAAAGCTCACCAGCCGCCTTGTAAACATCACAGAGCTTTGTGTTGGCTTCAAACAGCAGCTCGTCATGGATCTGAGCCACAAGGCGCACAGCTTTGCAAACCCCTGCATTTAGCTGAGTGCCAGGTTGTTGCTCTCCTGCAGTTCAATGTAGCCATCATGACTACAGGCCAGCCACAATGCAATGGAGTGTTATGTTTGCATGATACAGCTCTTGCAAGTACTCGGCTGACTTTGCAGGATACACCATCAACTTTGTACCACTGAGCTTGCAAGAGGCACTGCTTTGCTTTTCAGGTGGCATGCGCATAACTACCTGGCTGCAGTTGAGCATGCTGCCAATCGCTCCAGGCACCCATGGCCAGCTTGATGAGGTCAGCAGCACTGCCTTGGATAGTGCTGTTCACTGCCTTCCGGTCAGCCTCGGCCCCTGCCTGCTGTGCACTCAGCCCCCTGCCAGGCAGAGCCTTGATGGGCCTGCGCCGCCCCCCCAGGGTGGTGATGAACCCCCTTGCCCGGGCTGCTTCCTTTGTCTCTTGCACAAAGCGTTTCACCTGCATCATCAATGCATGCCTGCAGTGTGATGTCTTCTGTTGACCCTGCTGTCCTTCCGCTAATGAAGCACATATATGCAGTTGGCACTGCAGCTACCTAAGCAGACTGAGAATGCTGAAGTGTCACTGCTGCTGACCTTGCGCAATGGTACATCTGTGCCACACTGCCAGCTGTGGTTCCATGCAGTGCAATGCATGTTGAGCATGTGTAATGTGAACAGCTGTGGGCAGCCTGTACCCCTCTGAAGTGGTTCAGGAAGGAAGAGATGAGGGCCTGAGCTTGGGAAAGCTCTATGCCCAGGCCAGCTGGGCCCTTGGCAAGGCCCCATGCTGACAGGCCATACACAATGCCATACGTCACCTTCTTCGCCTTTTCTCGCTCCTCACAGGTCACAGCTGCATCTGCACACATCCTGTCAATGGCAGCATCTGGGGGAGGATGGGGAGCGGGGGAGAAAGGAGGGGGGCAGGGGGGGGGAAGGCTGCCTGGTCCCTTCAAGGCATGACAACCAGCAAGGCTGCAACCCCATACCTCACAGTTCCTGACGAGGAGGTGAGATCTGGAGAGTAGTGTGTTCATTGCATTGAGGAGAAATACTTATACTGCTGTGATGCTGCTACGTCCATCATGAAGAGCATGGTCAAAACCAGGAAGCAGCCAATGCAGACTCACTGACTCAATGCAGGCAATGCAGACCTGATGTATATCACAACATAATGGCGTTGATGTGGATATACCTACAAATGCTAAGACCTGCGCCTAAAGGCAGTTGGTATACTGGCCACACCAAAGTTTGCAGTCACAGTGCCAGCAATACCTGAATGCCTTGACTGTCTCAGCCATGTTTTGGCAATGAGTGCAAACGCATCTCCTTGAAACCCCGCCTGCGTGAGTATGCGGATGAGCTGGGGGTCCCCACTCAGGTGGGCCAACACCCTCAGCTCAACCTGGCTGTAGTCAGCACTGATCAACACACAGCCTGGACTTGCTACAAAAGCATCCCTGATGTTGATCTCCTCCTGCCTGAGATCGTGCGAGACAAGAATATCTGCTTTTGTCCCCAGAGTGTATTTGGTCACAGCCTGCAGACCAGCATGTCTCAACAGTAGGGGGGGGGGGGGGAGCAGAAGAGGAGCGCACAGTTGTCTGACATACTTATGCAATTGCAGAGCAGCCGTATAAAAACATGGCAGGTAGGCGGTGACTTGTAATGTACCATTTGAGTTTGCAAGGCAACACTCCAAGTCCTCTTCACACAAGTACCCAAGTTGACAGCTGCATCGCACTGCACTAGCCTTGCTAATGGGCTCGCACTTTGATGCACACCATGTAACCATGGGTGTTCAAAAAAGGTAGTCGCACTCTACCTGCAGATTTGGCGAAGAAGATGACAGGCGCCCTGTTGCCGTGGCTGTCTGGTTCCAGCTACAGCGCACACGCACATGATGACCACCTGTGTAGGTGAAACAGCAGCTCAAGCAGACGGTCATTGACTACATCCCACACTCATGCAGAAAGGCTCAATGTGTAAACCAGCACAATAAGTTCTCATCAAGGGGTGAGCTGCCACTCTTTTCACCACCTGTGCCCTTACAACAGCAGCTCAAGCAGAGTGTTGTGTCATGCATGCATGTCGCTGCAGCGCTCTATCCTGCTTTTGACCAACCAGCTGTCCTCCACAGGTCATGAGCTATGAGTCGCCTGGCATGGCATCCCATGTGTGCGCTATTGCTCTTGGTTCTGCTGTGGGTGTATGTGCTCATGCTGAGCATGAGTTGGACCAGCACCTGTATGGGCAGCTGCTGTCTGCTTGACCCAGTCTGGCTCCACCCACTTGTTGAGGATGTTCTGCATGCAGCGATACTCCAGTACCAGAGCTGGCAGCGGATGCAAAGGGGACAGCTGCTTCAGAGCGGCTTCGTCCGTGGTGTGGTGTGTTTTTGCGCTGCCTCTGCATGCATGCACCACGTTTGCAAGCCATCCACATACTGGGAGGGCGCCTGAGCTGTCAATCCATTTGATATTTTCTGCTTGCATGTTCATTGATACTTTGTATGTAATAAGGTTGATTGTGTAATAAGGTTGATTGTCCCCTCCTTTTCTTTTCCACTGTTCTGTGACAGGCTTAGGCACTTGATAGCAACTTGTTGACACTTGTCTGTTGTTGCAGCAGGAGCCCCGGCAGGGTTAGGCTTTAGGGTCTATAAGGGGTGTTGTGAGCTGACCACAGGTCAGCAGTCAGCCTGTGAGCTAGAGGCAGACCAGTGCCTGGCATAGACTGCAGAGCCGTAAAACCTATTTGGCACACTAAATATTAAAACTCTGTCCAATTGCATTACCAGTACTAGGCGCATTAGCTAGTAAGCCATACTCATGTGATGTGTGTCATATATATGATAGTGATTGTGTTTCCCATGCACTTACCTACCTTCAGCGCATGTAGAGTGCCGGTATAGTGTGTGTCTTAGACCTTAGATCTGCCTGCACCTCTACATGTGCTGGCATATCTTCAGTCTAACGCTCGTGCTATCCCAGACAACCGCAGTCAGCTGCCGGCAGACAGCCAACTGATGCTGTGCACTGCTGACCTGTCAGATCTGTTGCGTGGCGCTGGCAGAGCCAGAGTGTCATACAAAGCAACAGACAGCTGAGCGGCACTGGCCAGGTTGATGCTGCTACCCACAAGCCTGGTTGCCTCCTGCTCGATAGCTCTGATCCTGGTGCGAAGGCGCCCCTTGTGATGCAGCAAGTACTCGGCATTGAAACCTGCATGTAACACCCAAATGCAGCAAAGACCCACTGCAGCAGTGGAGCTTGCATCAGAACCTTGCATGTGCTTTGAACTGAACTACAGATACTGCTGTTGATATGCTGAACGTACCATGAAGCTCCCTGCTCAACCTGAATTGCTACAGCATGCGCCTTGCATGGTTCACACTCATTCTAGGTCTGGCTTGGCTGGTCAAAGCATGCAGGTTTCGTACACCCGCAACAAGTACTGCTACCTGCCCTAAGGTGTGCCGCTCCAATGGACTTGGCGGGAATGGGACTCTTGGCACGCAACAGCAGGAAGAGCGAACATGGTACAGGAAGATTGACTCTTACCCAATCCTACGCTCTCCATGTTTGCCAACATAGCTGCTACCTGCATCTCCATCTGCACTGTTGCTGCTGGCAGGTACGACGAGATGCAGTGCTCCAAGGCCGCCGCTAGCTGCAGTGCAACTACCATGTCACTTCTGAGCTGCTCCAAGGGCTGCAGTGGTGCAGCAGCTGCTGCAGCTGTCTGCAAATGGTACCTGGACGCTAGGACCTGAAAACAACATAGTGCCTGAGAAGTCAAGAAGAAAGAAGCCTCGATGCAATGTGTTTCCATAACCGCAAACACACCAGAACAGCTGTTTAAGATGCAATGTTGTCGTGCAACACAAAAGTGGTAGTGTGCAATGTCTGACACAGTTTCAGCTCAGAAGCTATGGACGAGATGCAAGCTTTTGAAAAGCAGGTAGTTTTGATACCATGCAGCTTTGATGGCAGCTTGCTCTCACTTGTTGTGCAAAAGCAAAACGATGAGTCACCTTGGTGTATGGTGCCGAGCAAAACATCAAGCAAGCATCAATCAGCAAGAACAGCAAGCTGTGACAAGTAACAAGCGTGTAGATATAGTGGGGCCAGGCTGGCACCTGCAATGTGTATCCCTCTATCTCTTTCTCATCACGCTGCAGCAGCTGTGGCTCGTGCAGCCACGCCATCAGCTTTGGGTCTGCCACACTCATCTCAGCTGGATCTGGCAGCTGGCATCCCTGCTTCAGTAACCTGCTCAAAGTTTCTGCATAGGGCAACGGCTGCTCTTGCAGACGTTTGTCAAGTGTAAAGTCATACTACCACTCTGAAGCGTGTTGCTCTGCTATCATCACAGCATGCAGCAGATCCCATGCAACATGAGAAGTCTGACAGTGACTAGCCCAACTTACCCCTAGGTAAGTCACCTGGCAAACCTAGCACATACATGCACACAAACAGACGCACACACAGAGGCAGAGACAGAGATGCAGACACACAGATACACATACACACACAGACAGACACACTTAGACAGACACACAGACAGACACACAGACACAGCTCAGGGCTAAAGCTGGAAGTGGTGGGCTGACCTTGCATGTTGAAGCACACTGTGGAGCCACTGCCTGTGAGCACATGCTTCAGCAGTGCCCTGCCCTGCTCTGCAGGAGCCCCACCGCCATCCTCACGTGCTGAGTCTGCAGCCTCATTCTCTTGTAGCATTGTCACAGGTAGCAGCCAAAGGCGCCTGTCATTGTTGTTGATTGATGAACCCAACCGGAGTTGTGCAGTTTTGCTGTTGTGCTGCATTTGACTGCTTGTGTTTGCGCAGGCTGCTGGAGGCTGGCATAAGGAGTCAGGGTTGAGGGTGTTGGCCTGAGTGGGGTGACTGGAGGGAGGGGTCTGGGGGGATGTCATGGGGAAGATGGCCAGCCCTAATACTTCCTGCTGACCTGCTGGGTGAGCAAGCCCAGCATTGCCATTTGGAGGTTCACCAGCAGCAGCTGTAGGAACATCTTCAGGTGAGTGGCCAGACTTTGCTTTGGCTGCCAAGCAACAATGATACTCTGACAGCAGAGTCATGCACTATGGTCTGCACATGAGTCCTTGGAAATCTATGTACATCATGCTTGGCACATGTTGAATCACAGGGACAAAAGAAGCATCAAGGCAAAGCAGTTTTGAGTCTCAAGCACAGTTCAAAAGCCCACATAACCTTTGCGGCCGGCAAGCGTTTGTGCTGGGCATGAACATGCAGTGACCTTTGTCGATGCGGCATAGCAAAGATGGCATGGTCATGTTCCAGGATGCTCACCAACTTGCTTATGCATGCTTGTGCTTTGACTCTTTGACAAAGGCCTGAGAGTAGAAAAGTAGTGCTGCCCCTCCTTCATCAGCAGTGCTAGGCAGCAGACAGCAGAAGCCTTCACAGCTTGCTGACACTGTTCCAGTGCTGAGGCTGTTGTTAACTCCAAGATGCTATCATCAAAGTATAAAGGCCCCTCAGGAAGCTGCTCTTTGGATTCCTGTGAAGAGCACAGCTTTGGTGATATTTAAGCAAACCAGGCACGAGGTGTGTAACATGCTTACAGAGGTTTTAGTTGAATTACTCTCGCGATGTCAGTCATTAAAGCATCCTGACATGTACAACATGGCACTTGCTATGTTGGCAGGGTGATATATGGTTGAGATGCTATGCAATACAGTGTGACAAGACTTACAGGCTGTTTCATAGGCTTCTTTGTTCTGGACTTGGTAGAGACTGGAGGCTTGTCTGGGGCTGGAACAGCTTGCCCATCTGCAGCCTGGAATGGCAAAACACACTGCTGCAGCAGCTTCTTCCTCCTCTTCTTGCTGCCAGACTGAGCTGCAGTGTCATCTGCAGGCATTTGCTGGTGTACTCCAGCCGTGGCGACAGCCTTTGGATGAAGCACCTGCTGCTGTGGATCTTGAGTGTTGCCATCATGCAAGCTGTGGTCATGCAGTGGCTCACATTCTGTCTTAGTCAAATTTTGCCCAGCCATGCCATGGTGTGTGCATGGACTGGAAGGCTGTACCCAAGCCTTACGCTTTTGGGACTGGAGCATTGGTTGTCGCTGTGGTGTGGCAGCTTTACCTGGCACTTGGGATGTACTGGGAGCTTTGTTGCTTGTAGGAGCAGCTGCCACCATGTCTATCTTGGCAGTAACATGGCTGCTAGGGGTGGTGTCAGAGGCGCTGCTGGGGGTCATGCAAAGAAAAGTGCTACAGGTGCTGCCCGGGTCAATGTTAGAGGCAGTGCCGGGGATCCTTGGGACGATATTGGGGATGGTGCCTAAGGTCAAGCCAGGTCTGGTGCCGAGGCCATGGTCAGGGGCTCTGCCAGGGGTGCTGACAAGCACAGCGTTTGGGGTGAAGCCAGGGGCGGTCTGTGGGAACTGCAAGCCTGCAGGAGCTTGCAATGGGGTGCTGATGGGCTTGAGAGGCGGTGACCACACACTACTGTTTGGGACCGCTGTGCTGCTGCAATGGCCTGTGACCTGCTGATGTGTGACTAGGGTCCTGCCGGCAAATACACAGACACCATGACATGTAAAGCTCAGGGGAGGCGTCATTGGACATGCACATGCATGGCTGGGCATGCAGCTTGCATATGGGACTCAACAGCCAAAGTTGAGCCTGTGCAGGGACTCATACAGCTTCAATTTCCGCAATATTGTGCATTAATGGTTATCTGCTGAGGCAAATGTCTCAGTGGCTTGGATCTCATACAGCATGACAAGCTAGACTGCTTCATTACTTGAAGTGGCTGAAAGCACCTGTTTTGACAGTGTTGTGCACTGGTCTCCAATTTGAAAGGCTGGGTATTGCTGTTCATGTCATGACTAGCAGTTGTGTTGGATGCTCCAGGTCCACAGTGGTCTGCATAGCATGATGTCATGAGTCATTATGGTATGACTGAACACACTCCGAATGTCAATGCCTGTCTGCAGTGCATTTGATTGTGACATTGAAACAGTAGGACACCATTATCAAGTACCAGTGCACAAGCAGTGTGACAGTTGCGTTTTCCAGCCACCAGGTAGCTTTCCAGTCACCATAGCTAGCTGTGGTCCATATGACCTTGCTGCAGGCAAGGCTACAGCAACAGTCAAATTTGTGCTTGTCCAAGCAGGTGTTCACATCGAGGGATGAGACAGCTGATGCTTCAAAATGGAAATAGAGCTGCATGCAAAGCGGAGCTCCCCAGCAGCTCAACTTAGGCGTGTACAGATGGGCTGGCATTTGCAATTCATCAAGGCCTGTTGCTTGGCAAGGGCCCGGATTGCAGGCATAAACAGTCTCTCGCTGTGCATGTGCAGGTGTCCAAGCAGAGGCACCGCCCATGTACCCACTGACATGTTGCACAGGCACCAATGCAGCTGTTGGCTTGCCAGGCACACCTTTTGGCAGACCTGTGGATACTGGAGTAGAGCCTTTTGCAACAATGATATTCAGAATATCAGCATCCCTGGCGTGTGAAGCGTCTTGGTTCTGCTGAACTACAGCACCGGAGCTGTTGAGCTGCCCTATAATGCCAGATGCTGTAGGCGGCCTGCAGACAGTTGCCTCGGCAGCTAAATATCTTGCACAACGCTGCTATACTGATGCAGCTTCTCAGCAGTTGACCTTGCTGTTGGCAAGGCGCGTGCAGGTGGTCCCGTTTGTGGAAAGTTGAGTCTGTCCCGCTCAGTGATCGGCTGTGATCGTAACCGATCCAGGAAGTCCTGAAACCATCAAAAGTGTCACGTTCAACCGGAGTAACGCAGAAACTGCACGGAATCAGCTATGGCTGCTGCCAACCGGATGCGGAGGCTTGTGACGGGGCCGGAAGACATAGATGCAAGCAGAGTCAGTCATGATCCCAAAGTGTCGTGTGCCGCTCAGGTTTTCCCAGATACCCCAGAGTGTCAACAGGAAGGTGATCGCTATGCTGCGGAGCAGTTGCAGTAATTTGGTTGAGTGCAGCACACTTGCTATCACAGACAGCGCTGCTAAAGTATAACGCCTGCAAAGGTTGCAAGCAAAAGGGCTGCTGGGCA
>JAYKYS010000735.1:7500-20000 GCA_036924285.1 Asterella californica
CATTTTTATGAGATGGAAATGAGTACCTCTTATGTACTCAGAAAATCCCTTTCCCTGAATGTTGGAAGTATGGATGTTGCCACGTGTCAACACGTGAGGGTGCCCTTATATCGCCAGAATACTCGAAATTTATGCGGAAGTATGATTTCCGTCTAAATGTTGGGTTGGATGCCACGTGGACTTACGTGCGGAGTCCCACTCAATATCTAATATTCTTTTGACACGTGGCAGGTGTTCTGCCACTCAGATCCAAACCTGGAATGGACAAAATGCCAACTTGCCACGTGGATTAGCCCGCAGGTGTGTTTGAACACAGAAAATGGCCAAGGTAAAAAGGAACACCAAATTCAATTATTTAAATTTTATTATTTTTAATTATTTTTAATTTTATTCATTTATCTCTTATTCATTTATTCATTTTTTAATTTTTATCTATTTATTCTTAATTTTTATCTATTTATTTATCTATTTATTTACTCAATTAATTCAAATTTACCTGGTTCTTCTCTCTCATTGGGCCACGCCACACGTACGAAGGCGGGCTCTAACCTAGTTAGTACCGCTGGCAACCTCGTACGTACAGAGGCAACCACGGTCGGATGGGTTGTGGTTGTGGAGACCACACTGGCTCGGGTTGTGTTTCTCTGGATCATCCGCGGGACCAGCCAGACCGCCCGCCCTTTGGTTGGGAGACCACCCTTACACCCTCCACTACCCCAACCCATCCACCCGGAGGGCGGGTTGTGGGTTACGTGGTCCCAGATCTGATCTGCCCGCTGATCCATCAGAGACCCTACTTTTACTCCAACCCCGCCCGGGTCAACCCCAAAAAGGTATTGACTCTTAACTCCAGAAAATGCCCAAAATGGTCCCATCTCTGATCCTTCCCTAAACCCTCGCCCCGACCAAAATTGATCCACGGCCGGTGAAGATGGTCCCAGAATTGGTCCCAATACTCCAGGCTTCTCATGCCCGTGGTCCGACACTCGATGTACAAAGACTCTCTAGGCTGCTCGGGTTGCTGGCTCCAGAAAATGGTCCCGATGGTCATCACCGGCTCGCCTAACTGCTTTAGCGACTAGTTAGTCTTGACTATCTTTAGCCCAAGTTCTCGGAAGGGTTCCGACAAGGAAAGAATGGTCCCGGTTGCCCTGTGCGTGGTCCGACAAATGGTCCCGGTGCGACAGACGATGGCTCGATCTCGATCAGCGATGGGACCCGGATTACTTTTAACTACGGGCCAACTAGCCTTAGTCATGACTATCTTTAGCCCAAGTTTCCGGAAGGGTAACGAAGTTATGGTCCCGATAAAGACAGTGCTTAACTGTACTGGCCCGGTGTCCGACAAAGGCTCCCGATGCGAGAGATACCCCATTTGACCTTTAGCTACGGGCCAACTACCGTTAGTCATGACTATCTTTGGCCCAAGTTCTCGGAAAGCGATTCTGAAGCCATTTAGGCATTACAAAAGGATATAAGAGTACCCTTACTCCTCCATTTTGGGTACGAACCGCCTCGTTAATCATTCCAAGGGTAAGGCTCCGCTAAGTAAAATACTTGCGATTTCTAGTGGGAAATAAATACAACACACCCCCTTTCAGCTTTAATCTTTTCAATCCCGTGTTTCTCCTATGTTTCCTTCTGCTCTCTTAATTTATTTGTTCCTTGTATCATGTATTATGTGTTATATTTGATTTTTCCCATGCTTTTTCTACATATTCCCTTCTTCTTGTTTCCTTCTTAAACATTTCCGCTACATTAGAGGAAAAAATTATTACTATTGCTTCTACTTTTAAATATTTCCTTATTACGAACTTAATGCTTTATTCAATCTACTGCTTTGCTTTTATTATTGCATCGACTTTGTTATTGCTATAACTTTGTACTATTTCCTTCTACGAATTTCTCAAATTCCAGAGGAATAATTTCAACTACTTGTTGCTAATATCTTTTCAGTATTTCCTTCTATGCTTTCTCAGAAAAATAAATTGAACAGTCTTCTTCACTTTTTAGGTTGCTATAACTTTATCTTTGTTAAAACATCTCCTTTTAATATTTCCTTATACGAACTAGGCTCGCACTTACTCGCGAAACAATTAGCTTCGAGGGGGTCGAGCAATTGTTCATCCTCCTCCTCCCGATATTTATGATTTGTTAATGTTGCTACGGCTCTTGATATCCCATTCCTTTGACGAAAACGCAAATAATGATTTGGCCCAGGGGCCTTTAAGCCTTAATTTAAAGACCCCATGTAACTATTTTCGTGGAGCCCGATGGAATATTCTTTCCCGATTGTGTCCAACGGCTCCCGATAGAGCGATGCTTTCATGCTGCGACGGCTCCCGATATTAAATTCCTTTGATTTCAACGCAAAGTACGATTTAATTATAACTATTTTTCCTGGAGGCCGATGGTTTAATTTTCCATGATGGTTTCTTCCTCCTCCCGATATTAATTAAGTTGATTTTTCCCCTTGCTTTTCAGAGGGACCCTAATTAAACTAACCCTATTAATTAATTGCCTACAACTTAGGGTGAATAAATTATTGCTATTGCTTATTTATTATTTCCTTCTACGCTATTTTCGGAACAATCAGTCAAACCGTTTTGCTTCACTTTTATCTTTATTACTATACCTTAATTTTAATTTTTAATTTTAATTTTTAAATATTTCCCTTTAACGAACTTCTCCGGTTTAATCCCATCCCTTTTAATTCAAAATATTTCCCTTTCCACTGAACTTGATTCATAATTTAGGCCCGTTTTTACTCCCGAAACAAATTACTCAGAGGGATCAAGTCAAGTCCCTTTTGAAATTCCCCCTCCTCCCGAATATTAGCTATGGTTTAGTGTCGCGACGTGCTCATGAAATTAAATTCCATACGCTTCAACGCAAAAGTAGGATTTAATTCAGGGGCTTCAAGCATTAATTTCTTACTCGGCCGTAACTATTTCCGTGGACCTGATGGTTTCCTTCTCCTCCCGATGTTTGGGGTTGCTTTAATTTTGTGACAGGATCCCGAAATTCAATTCCGTTGACTTCAACGTAAATAACGATTAATTCAGTGCCTTTAGGCCGAATTTTTTTACTCGACGTAACTATTCCGGTGCCGATGGTTTTCCTCCTCCTCCCGATTCATTAATGTTGCGGAGGCTCTCCCGATATTCCATTCCGATGACTTCAACGCAAAGTATGATTTAATTCAGAGGCCTTTAAGCCTACATTTTTTACCCGATGGTTTAATCTTTCTCGATGGCTTCCTCCACCGTTGATGTAGCGATGGTTTAATGTTCCGACGGCTCCCGATATCTTATTCCGACTACTTCAACGTAAAGTATGATTTTATTCAGGGCCTTTAAGCTAAATTTTAGACTCGATGTAACTATTCCCGTGTATTTGATAATGTAGCGATGGATATTTATCAAATAAATATCCGATGGTTTACTTTTCCCCGGTGGTTTATTGTCTCGCGGAGTTGATTTTTTCTATGAAATTCTTCATCATCGATAAACATTATTCCTCCCTCGAACTTTTACCTAAACCATGTTCATGCCTCAACAACCGGCTATTATAAACTTGGATACCACCATTTGAAGCGTGATGCGGTCATACCAGGGCCACGCCACCAGATCCCATCAGAACTCTGCAGTTAAATGCCCTTGGGCCGGAATAGTACTGGGATGGGTGACCTCCCGGGAAGTCCCGGTGCTGCATCCAATTCTTTTTTCCTTTTTTTACGAATTAATTCTTTGGCAATCGAACAAATATATTACGCTACCAGGCACTAAACTGATTAATTACTCGTATGTTCTTTTCCTTTTTGGACGTGAATTGATTCTTTGGCACCGAATAAATTAATTGCTCGTATGTATGTTGTCTGTTTTTCTTTCTTCCCCCATGAAATAACCTTGAATATGGAACCCATTAGTTTATCATAATAAATCCAAATACCGTAGTACTTCTTTCGTTACTCTATGTGACGTTGATCTATGTCACCCACTACTTATTCATAATACATCCAAAGACCGTAATACTTCTTCCATTACCCTATATCATTTCGATCTAAGTAACCCATTACTTATTCATAATACATCCAAATACCGTAGTACTTCTTTCATTACTCTATGTAACTTCGATCTCTTTAACCCATTAGTCTTTCATAGCAACCCATTAGATATACATAATAAACCCAAATATTGGACACTTTTTCCATTACTCCATGTAAGTTGTTGTATTTAATCTTTTCTTTGTTCTATTTACACCTATTTACTACTTGTGTACTTAAAATACATGTATCCGCAATTGTCAAAGAGTTTATCATGTTTGCATATTACGTTTCAAATGTCACTTAACACCCCTTCATAAAAAGTGTGAGCAAAAAATTGATGGTGGAGGGTTTAACTTTTCTTAAGAACAAACTTGGTCCTTCTTTGCTTCTTTCCGCGTATATGTAAATCTGCCGGTTGTATCATTTCTATACTTTGCATGTGGTTAGCACACGTAGTTGTTAGACCCTTCAAGGATCTATATCTGAATTTCTCACCTTCAGTTTATTTCAATCAATATCACATATATACAGTTTGGAGCTCATTTGTTTTATAGAAACTATTTTCATGGATACTCATTTGTAATATCCCATCATATGTACACTTCACACTCACTATGTCATGAATCATATGTACTTAATAAATGATTATCGTGATCATATAGTTTTGGATTACTCGATCATCCTCTATAGCGATTAGTTTTGATCAGGACTTTGCGCACAGCTCTCCCTCTTTTGTTTAGGGTTCCTCAGTTGATCAAATATAGAATCCAAGTGACAGCTTAACAACATACTGTACTATCCATTGTTTATTCAACTGCAATTAAAATAATTTAGAAGCCAAAGTCAGTTTCTGATGAAAACTGATCTAAGACTCTGAACCTCTAAAAAGTGATTACAGTTGATTCTGAGTTGAACACATTCACATGATGAACTAACTATATCTATTATCACTAAAATAATTCAGAAGCCAATATCACTTTCTTATGAAAATTAATCTAAGACTCTGAACCTCTAAAATAAAGTGTCTTGTGAATAAAAATTTATATTCCATATCATCGGTATATATATTATGATTTTCTCTAACAATACTCTGTAAACTCCATCTTACACATATTACTCTGACGTTTGTATTAGTATCCTAAACTTTTAGGATCAAGACTTCATATATAGCCAAATGTCACATTCTTATACACCCTCGGTTTTTCAAATATGAATTACAAGTGAGAGTTCAGCAGATTCACACTGTCAAGTAACTATATCTACTATCACTAAAATAATTCAGAAGCCAAAGTCAGTTTCAGACATAAATTAATCTAATACTGTAAAGTTTCAACTGTAACATCTCTATGAATTAAAATCATTATTTTAGATCGCTTATCTGAGTTTTGTGATTTTCCATCGAATCACAACTTATCAATCAGATCTTTCATGTTTACCAAAGTACTATACTTGCCTATTTAGGATTATATACTTCAAACAAGGTCTTTCACTCTTGTTTATACACTCTGGGTTTTTCATATCTAAGTTACTAGAGACAGTTGGACATATTTACTAATCAACTAACTATGTCAATTAACAATTAAAATAATTCAGAAACCAATATCAGTTTCTGCCAACATTTAATTTCTGCAACATTACACTAAATTTTTCTGTGAATTAAAACTTAAACTTTATATCATTTATGCATTTATTAGGATTTCTTCATACAATGAGGCTCTATTAACAAGATCTTACAACATTTACTCATAATTTTTGCCAAAGTACTATTTTAATTCATGAAACTCATCTATGCTTTTCAATTAAATCACTCAATTTTTCACTATGGATTATTGACATCCTTCTCTGTCTTTTCAAGTATTAAAGATTAACATGTATCTTAAAGATTCCTCAGAATTACATGAGTTTAAACCCTACGCTATTTGCATATGATATTTCATGTTCATGTCTAACCCTCAAACTTAAATGGACATGTGCTATCGTTCTGATATCTTGCATATGGTCAAGATAACCAAGTTGAACGTGCTTTATATTTGAATTTAGTTCCAATATAAAATCAATCTATCTGTATACTGTCTCCATGTTCGGTTTTCCTATGTACCATTTAATATGAATTGTTTTGTAGACTATACTTGAGTATATCCTTCCATGTATTCCCTTCTTATAATACTCGAGGTACTGACTTCTCATATGTCACATTGCATCTTTCTTTTCCATTTGATCATATGTATAACTTTATGAAGAGTTTAAAGGAGTCCAACTTGATAAAGTATTACATGATTCAAATAATTCGAACACGCTCCGTTTCAATGCTCAACCTGATTTATTCTATCAATCATTTATCCTCCATACGTGAGTTTTTTCAGTGTCCAGAACAAACTGAATATTAATCATGTTGAGTTATAAAGTCCAGCTTGACTACTACATACTATATGTGTAGGTGAATCAAAATATGTATTAATCTGAATATAATTACTATATGTGTTTATATTCATAGTTTATACATATAGTTTGATATACATTTGGTTTTAATTGATTAACCTTACTTCTCCTAACAGATACAAGAAGATACTTCTCAAAGTGACTTATGATATTCTTACACGAATTTATGTCTTTAAACCTTAAGCTACTCATAATATCTGTTCATTTCTAACCCTATATAACTTAAATACACATGTAGTGTCATTTTTATTTACGTGTCACACTTTAATTTTCTTTATATATCAAATGGTTTATGCATCTGATCTGACTTTCGTCAAATAATAGCATTATATTCATTTCATCTTATTATGTTGAGCAGTACGAGGATTCATGACTTACATCTCAGCTGTTAACGTCAACAACCCTTAACCCTCAACTGATAATGTTCTCCATTCTTGATTCATTTATCTTGCAGTAGCATTGAACACCTATGTTTTTTAAACTTTACTCAAGCGAACAACCACTAATATTTTCTGTACTCCCTTGGTTTTTTGTTGTTGTCTTTAATCTATGTCTTGAATATTTTAATAACTTCACTAGTCTAATATATACAAAAGAATTTGGTATAAGTTAGATTCTAGTGAGCAACTTTACTTGTTCTCTCAATAGAAAAAAAATCACAAGAAATTCACATCAACTTGACTTAGATGACAATAATATTACGGTTCAATTACTCATGGGAAGTCCTAGACAATAATAAAGTTAAGTTTGAACTTCAACTTTTGTGTTCTCGTGTTGTTAAAACTCTATAGTATCAAACTTTAATTTCTTTATATATTCTGATGTTTCGTCAAATAATACCCATTATATCAATTTAATCTTATTATATCAAAGTAGTATCATGATTCATGATTTTCTCTTCTCTTAACGTCAACAACCCTCAACTGATAATTTTCTTCATTCTTGATTTATTTATCTTACAATAGCATTTAAGATCATGCTTTTTAAACTTTAATCCAATTTATTATTGGATGTATTGTATTATGTTAAAGTACTGATACTTCGTACTCGTCATTACATCTTCCATTAACTCATATAAATGTTGATTCAAAGTTTAAATAAAATATGATCTCTATATCTCTATCAAGCGAACAGCCACTAATATTTTCTCTACTCTCTTGGCTTTTCCTATTGACTTTGACCATATGTACTGAAGTTCATCTTTATACGTATCATTACAATTTTCTCTTTTCTCGTATAGTAGTTTATTCATTGTTAAAAACAAGCAAGATCTTGATATAGGTTTGAAAATCAAGTCCAGCTTAACTACTATATTCAAAAGAGTTTGATATATATTCACTTTTAATGAGTCGCTTATCCTATCAAATACAACAACTTAAAGATCAAGACTTGTCTCACTCAGATGTCATTAGAAATGTCATTTAGATGGTTTCTGACCCTTTTACACTGGAAACATTCCTCTGAAGTATAAACCGTAGATATTCATAGTGTTCATTCCTAACCCTAGAACCCTATTCATACACATGTAGTATCAATTTAATATCAGATGTTTTTGAAACTTGTGGTACCATATTGTAACCCTACATCTTTCTCTTTTTGGTTTATCATGTAGAACTTGGTTTCAAAATATTTAACAAATATAAGTAGAATTAGTTGATTAAGTATTACATGATTCAAATAATTAGAACACGCTCCGTTTCAATGCTCAACATGATTTATTCTATCAATCATTTATCCTCCATACGTGAGTTTTTTCAGTGTTCAGAACAGATTGAATATTAATCATGTTGAGTTATAAAGTCCAGCTTGACTACTACATACTATATGTGTAGGTGAATCTAAATATGTCTTAATCTGAATATAATTACTATATGTGTTTATATTCATAGTTTATACATATAGTTTGATATACATTTGGTTTTAATTGATTAACCATACTTCTCCTAACAGATACAAGAAGATACTTCTCAAAGTGACTTATGATATTCTTACACGAATTTATGTCTTTAAACCTTAAGCTACTCATAATATCTGTTCATTTCTAACCTTATATAACTTAAATACACATGTAGTGTCATTTTTATTTACGTGGCACGTATGTATAGTAGTTAAGCTGGACTTGATTCATAAATCTCACCATAAATCTCTTGGATAACAATAAGATGATATTTCACTAATGAGAAGTTTACAACAATAAATAGTTAGGCCTCACCTTTATCTTTTGTATTTTCTTGTTCGTAAGACTCTAGATTATCAAACTAAAATTCCATTTATATACTAAATCGTGTCTTAGGTTTCATCAAATAATACCATTATATTAATTTACATCTTATAGGTTTTAACTATTACTTAGACTGTTTACCGAAGTTCTACCTTAATTCATGACATTCATCTCTTCACTTCACGAATATAACCCTCAACTGATAACCTCTCTCCGGGAAAATTTACTTATTAAGCTTTTCTGACCCTAAAACTTAAATACATAATCCCAATAGCGTTCTGATATGTGCATATGGTCAATCTACACATGGTTCAATTTCTAAATTTAAATAACTTGACAATTATTCTAAATATATTTTATATTCACTTAACTGAATATCACATGTAGTCCATCATATATACTTCATATACCTTCAGGCTAGATCTTAAAGACACATGTAATGTCGGTTTAATATTTTGGATATGGTCATCTATACACCAATTAAAGCTATATATTTATACATCTGGTAACATATAAGGATTTCAATAAGGAAATCAACTTGAACATAAGTTGTATTCTGTTTTCCATGTTTTATTGTTCCATTTAATACCGAGATGTTTTTGAAACTTTACTCCAAGATATAGATCCCATTATTACACAGATACTTCTTACTTTTCATTCTCTGCATGTAGTAGTTCATACTATATGTCTTTCTATGTAGATTTACTATCAATGATAGATGTTTGAGAAACTTTACCCTTGAATGTATTCTTTTAAAATACATTGATAAGAAGATATACTTGTCATGACTTTTATATATGTATATAAGGTTATATCTTTCTTTCTCATACTTGACTAAAACAAATGAAAGGTATTTAGGTTGAATTATCAAGTCCAACTTGACAACTACATATTAAGTATAGTAGTAGATTATTTACATCACGAGAGTTAGGTATATCTTAGGTTTTAATGACAAGCAGTACTTATTCTATCGACTCAAGAAAATCGCACCAATATCACTTAGAGGATAGTAATGCGATGGTACTGTTTGCAACTACAGTATATTTAATTCTCAACTTCATTTTTGAATTCTCTTGATTTAAGACTGACTCTCTATAGTATCAAACTTTAGTTGTTTGTGAATTAATATTATATGTAAGATAGTTTATGACTTTTCATCAATAAGACCATCTTAATTTGTTCTTAGAGTTTAATTCAGCCTTAGTACCAAAGTACTATAATCTGATATACATTGGTTCTTGATTAAGAACCTTTCCTAATAATTGATGATATTCTTTTTGGATATTATCATATATACACCAGTTCAAGATATACATAGGGTAACATATAAAGATTTGAATAATAAAATCAATCTGAATAAAAGTTGTATTCTGTTTTCCATGGTTCACTGTTTCATGTACATTTAATACCCAGATGTATTTTAAATTAGAAACTCTACTCGAAAATATCCATTCCATTATGACACTAATACTTAAAACTTGTCATGCTCTGCATGTAGTAACTAATACTGTAAGTTTTTGATGTAGCATTTACTATCAATGATATATATTTTAGAAACTTTATTCCAATATACTCTTGGATGTATTGTTTTACGATACATCAAAGAATATACTCGTCATGAATATCACTTAGGACCCTTTTGTAATAACTGGTAATGTTCTTTTTGGATGTTATCATATATACACCAGTTCAAGATATATATAGAGTAAAGATTTGAATAATAAAATCAACCTGAATATAAGTTGTATTCTGTTTTCCATGGTTCAGTGTTTCATGTAAGGTTTAATACCCAGATGTTTTTTAAATTAGAAACTCTACTCGAAGATATCCATTCCATTATGGCACTGATACTTAAAACTTGTCATGCTCTGCATGTAGTAATTTGATACTGTATTTTTTTATGTAGCATTTACTATCAATGATATATATTTTAGAAACTTTACTCCAATATACTCTTGGATGTATTGTTTCACGATTCATCCAAAGATATACTCTCCATTATGAAAATGATACGTAATACTTGTCATGCTTTGCATGTAGTAATTAATACTGTGTATTTTTTGTGTAGCATTTACTATCAATGATATATATTTTAGAAACTTTACTCCAATATACTCTTGTTGTATTGTTTTACGATACATCAAAGGATATACTCGTCATGAACTTTCTATGCAACATTATATCTTTCTTTTTCGTGTTTGACTAGAACAAATAGAAGGTAGATTTAGGCTGAATTATTGAGTCTACATTGACAACTAAATACTAAATACTATGTGTAGTAGTAGATTATATATATTACGAGAGGTTTGTATATCTTAGGTTGAAATATCCTTTATTCTATCTATTCAAGAAACTTAGATGAAACTTAGACGACAATAATATGATGGTCTTGTTTGCAACTATGTTATAGTTCTCATCTTCATCTTTGTATTAGAAGTTTTATTCAGACTTAGTACCAATTTACTACCAAAGTACTATCTTAACTCATGACTTGCATCTCTTCTCTTCGAGAACATTAACAACCATGTACATCTCTAAGTACTAAGTACTTTTCTGATCTGCATAGTAGAATACATAAAACACATTATCTTGTTTATCAACATTTTAGTGGCAGATTTACCAACAATGAGTTAAATTGAGTTTGAATTATCCTCCCAACTATTTCATCAAATACAAGAAATTCTACTCATCAAATATCACTCAAGATCTATTTGCAATAACTGGTAAACTCACAAGTATATTCATGAGTTTATAAGATAATATTTCGTTCTAACCCTAAAATACACAAGCCCAATAACGTTTTGATGTTTTGCATATGATCAGTCTAAACAAGTTCGTGCATCTCAACGTTAAAATAATATAACCAATCCAAATGTCTAGATGCGGGGATATTATCATATACATATATTCCACATAACAACTTTCATGTTTCATTCTAGCATATTACATATTAGCTTGATTCAAGGTTTTAATTAAGTCGAAATATCAAGTCTAGCTTCACTACTACGACTACAAATAATGAAACGGTCTTATTGACAGTATAAGTACGGATGATCATTAAAACTAAACGGGTATCTCACTATCTTATATACGCAGTACTTTCAAAATAACTAGGTGCTAAAATAATACAATATCTATTTTTTCCACCTACTATCATATAACTTAGAAGATAATGTGCATGGATCTCTACGTCGAGAAGAAAATTCATTATTAATTACTTTGTAGAAATAGCTGTTAGAAAAACAGTGTTGTCTATATGGAAAGAATTATCCAAATGGGTTTAGTACTAAATGAAGATAACATATTTCTAAAAGACAAGTTTGAGATAAAACAACCCGTTAGAACATCTACATATTCTATTAATATTAGAGACTTAAAATAAAGACAAGTCAACTTATAAATTCTCTCTCCTTGAGAATAATAACGATGTAAAATTGGTTAAACTTTTGGTGATATAATATCTTACTTATTCTGATATTATATCACCAAAATATGACACTTAGATGACAATCATATGATGGTCTTGTTTGCAGCAATAGTATATTTAGTTCTCATCCTCCTCTTTGTATTCTCTTGATGTTAGACTCTATAATATCAAACTTGAGTTATGTGTGAACTAATATGCATATATCAGATCGTTTGCGATTTCCACCTGTAAGATCATCTTGAATTCACTAAAATAATAAAATATATTATTTAGCACCTCCTAACATAAGCGACCTCAAGTATAACTTAGAAGATAATGTGCATGGATCTTTATGTAATCTGGTTATCAAGAAGAAAATCCATCAC
>JAYKYS010000736.1:0-23389 GCA_036924285.1 Asterella californica
CTTGCCATGGTGGGCTCAGATTTGAGGGACAGATGCTGGCTCAACATTGCTGCATGGTTGGCAAATGCGTGCACGGTGGTTGGCTACACACAGGTGTTCCTCCTGCAAGCAAGCATGTCAGCAATTGTCAATATGGAGCCGGCTCCCAAGCACTTTCAAGCGCTCCTCACAGCATTGCTTGTGCTAATGCAGTTGGCTGCATCCTGCTTGGTGACGGTATACAGAAGACCTATAGGGCTCACATAACAGACACATGACACCAGACATCAGGCCAAAGCCAAGCAATATGCCAGCAATCTTGCTGCTTGAATCTCCTATCTTCTCTGTGGGTTCTGTTGCCCTTCAGGTCCAGAACCCTACGAGAACTTCAGAGAGAATCAAGCAGCAAGACTGCTGCCATGTTGCAGGCTTTGTCCTGGCACTGGAAGTCACCATTCAGTCACGGCTTACAGCTGAGCAAAACTGCCTAGGTTTGAGAGCAAGCCAACCCCAGGCAGCAGAATGATGGTGACCTGTGCATGATGCATTTGTGTTGTACGCAGGTCCAAGCAGACTGAATCAGTGCATGACAAGAGCTCCCTAAATGCAGCACCAATAGCATGGCGCTCTGGATCAACCTCTCCTGCCCTCTCTGCCCTGTCTCTGCCAAGCCATCACTCCAGTAATGGTTCCAACACCATGTACCTCAAGCCTAGATGAGAGAGTTAGCAGACAACAATGCTTGTGAGTGCAGCAGCAGGAAATCTCACCTTGGGGAATGTGTAGACACCCCGGCCCTCCTTGAAATTGTTCCTCACTCACCCTCATATCTTGCCCCCCCGGGGTAGCGGTACACCCCCAGGCCCTGCTTGTTCTTACCCTGCCATTGACCATTGTACACGCCCCCATCCTCATGCCGGGTAGTTCTTAGGGTAGGCTGATTGGCTTGCTGAGCATAGCAAGTAGCTTCCAGCATGCACTGCACACAAGGCAGCTGCACGTGTCAGTGTGCTTTGCAGCGCCATTGTACCTTGTGACAGGAACACGATGGGTATGGGAGTGCCTGAATTGGCTGTGACTTGAGAGCAGTGCTTGAGTTCATGCAGCCTGGCAGATGATCCTGATTACAGGTACAGCAGACACTGAGGCAGCTCATGCTGCAGATCACAATGTTCATGCAGCTGCAGATACTGCAGGTAGGGCAGGGGGGGCAGGCAGGTGTTGGCGCTGTTACACTCAAGACAGTGGGGAATAATCTACTAAGCCTAGCTGCAATGCGGCTATGTCATCTGCTGTGGATCAATATGCAGTGCAGTGTTTCTGGCCTTGCTTACACATGCAGCAAAATGTGCACAGCGGTGCCAGGCTGACACCATTGCCTTGTCGAAGGCCCTGAGATTTGCAGTCTAGCACTGCCTGCGGTGGGATATAATGCAGGAAGAAGGCGGACCACTAGGGTGGCTCAACTTAAATGCCAAGGCAAGCTGAGTGTTGTGTGCATACCTCCAATGGCAGTGATCAGCCAGTGACAGCAGCCACTTGCACAGCCATGCTGCCAAACAAAGATGAAGGACAGGCATTGCAGTTGCAATCGTTAAACCCCCCAGTGAGGATCCTGCAATCAGGTACGGCATGGCACACATGTTATCAGCTGGGGTGTGAAAACTGCTTGCAGCCTGTGTCAAAACTACCAAATGTACCTAGAAGCAAAGCTTTCTGTGCAGGATGTCTGGTTCTGCATAAAGCCCTGCATCCAATAAAGAGTGAGCAGCTGGAATATGAGTTTGACAGTGGGTCTCACATCTACATGCACGCAAAAGGCTCACCACATTGCGGTAGTGGACAAAAGCAGCAATATGGCAGCGGCTCCCATTGCCAAGCCCCCAGGCAGCATAGGGGATCGATGCCCTGCATGGTTATGCAGACCAGTCAAGCATGATTATTTGGCAGATGGCTGCGGTCTACAGTGGTCTCACCCGAGAAACGACTGTAACACAGCGGCAGGAGCCAGTATGTACGCCCCAACATGCGAGGAAGCCTACAGACAAGATTTGTTAGGTGCATGAACAGGACAAACACGTCCAAGACCTGGAGGAAACTCTGAACAGCTTTAAAACGCATGCGCATGCTTACTTGCACATCGCCGTCGTTAATCACAGCAGCTGTTCGTAACACATATCCTACTGTCTACGACGCAGCGGCCTGACCAAAAGCAGCTGCAAATTGATAGACATGAGATCGAACTTTGCCAACTACCGGCTCGAGCTGGGTGTTCAGGTTTTGCTTTTTTGAGACTCAACTGTGGCTCGTATTGCTCGAATACGACTGTGACCCGTGACTGTTTTGTTGGACAGACTCATTGGGCTCGGTCAAACAGGGGTGTTAGTTGGCATGGTTAGTTATAATTAGTCACCTCTGGCCAGATGGACGTCTCACAATCTTAGCTGTGATATCAGGAAACCGATAGCAAGTGAAGCGGATTCCATCCAAAACGACATTATAGACTCATACCTTCTTCCAGGTGCATTGCATGATTGGGTGCTGCATTTGTGCAAGCAATTTCCAGACACTAGGAACCATGGACTGTTATGCAGCTCTGCAGAGGGTGTATAGCAACGCAACACAAATCAATGGGGGTTTCTTCCCAAACTTGCAGCAAGGGCCATTTATCCTCAAGGTGTTACACCAGCCCTGTGAGCCAGATTGTGCAGTTGCTTGCCAACCCCTTCTTCAAGGCCTTTAAAATTTGACGCGCGTTGTTGCACGCACTGTAGCCGGTGTCTGCTATTGGCAGACCAACCGTCAACTGTCGTGTAAGGGACAGCCTACTGGAACATCTGATATGCTCAGAGCAGAGCTATGCACATGGTCTGCTGCCCTACCTTTCAACCATGAAACACAACAGCAGCCACACCTGCGCCTCCAGTTGAAACTGCTCAGAAATTGTCAGGGCTGAGCTGCATTTCCTCTGAGCCTCATGCTACTGGTTATGATGCAATGAAAGTGGCTATACGTTGGGGAATGCTTACCCAGCCTATTTGCTGTCAGGACTTTTCACTGCTACAAGACAATCCCCGGCAAAGTTGAGAACCTGATATGGTATCAAGGATGGCAGGTAATAAATCAACATCAATTCACATTTCATATCGAGATTTTGCATGCAAGGTGTTGTGTGTGGGAAGGAGACCGAATCAGCAGGGCAAGCAGCAAACTAGCAGTATGTCGTGCGGCTACAGATGGATATTGCGGCATTGCAACCCTGTGCACTGACATGTTGACTTTCCCTTTTCGCCCGAGCTATGCCCGACGTCACGCCGAACCTGCTACCAACCCACAACACATGGTTGACTGCGGTCGTCCTGTTGCTGCACATCGCTGCCCAGCCAGCCTGGGCTGCAACAATCGCAGCAAATACTTCGGGATTGTATCGCACGTACTACAACTCGGGTTTCTCCAGCACACCTATATCAACAATGCCAAACTACTCTTCTCTTACAGCTGCCAACTCTGATTTCGCATCTGGCACTTCTGGGAACTTCGTGAACCCCCAGCAAATTAAAAAGGACGCCAACTGTGGTGGTGTCTATCAAGGGTACCTTTACACCACAGCCTCGACTGCAACATACATCATTGGTGTCCAGTCCAAAGACGGGTTCTCGTTGACAATAGACGGCAACACAGCAGCATCCAGCAATAGTACGTCAAACGCCTTGATGCTTTAAAAATCACTTGAGTAGCCTTGACTCATGTGATTGCCGCAAAGCTGGTGGCTTGGTGATGTCTGACAGCTGACACTGCCTGCAGCTGCCACTGGGAGTCAGGTGTCAGCTGCATGCTTCAGCCTCACAGCGGGCTGGCACAAGATCTCAGGTGTGTGCACTAGGCCTCTGTGGTCTTGAACTCATGAACGGCATTGCCCTCACACACTTCCTTTACATCTGCAGTTCAGTGGTTTTGTAACTCCGGCAGCTGCGTCGTGGGCCTGTACTGGTCACCCAACTCAACTGTGGCTTACGCTCGATGTTTTGGGGGTGGCACTGGTAACTGGTTGCCCACTACAGTGGCGCTTCATCATAACTGCATGCCTCCTCCTCTTCTTTAAGCTTGTGATCGTGCCTTGCAGGCACAGTCAGCGTCCAATTTGTGCCTTCAGCAAACTTAGTATCCTCCCCACCGGCCCCTCCCCCTCCCCCACAAAGTCCTCCACCCTCTCCATATCCTCCACCAACCCCTGTGCGACGCCCACCTCCAGTCTCGCCCCCGCCCTCACCCCCGCCACCGGTCTTGCCCCCACCCTCACCCTCACCCCCACCACCAGCATTGCCCTCACCCCCAGCGCCTTTGCCTCCACCCTCACCCCCACCGCCTTTGCCCCCACCCTCACCCCCACCACCAGTCTCACCCCCGCCACCAACCCCCGATCAGCAGCTACCTCCAGCCCCCTCACCTGAGAGCCCCCCAATCTTGCTTGATAGCCCCCCACCACCAACACCAAGCAACCCCTCGCTGCCACCCCCCAGCCCCGACCAGCAGTCACCTCCACCCCCTCCTCCCGACAGCCTCTCACCAAGCTACCTCTCCCCTGAGCTAGACTCAGACTCTGCTCCAGCCCCTGCACCTGAAGAAGAAGGATCACCGGAGCCAAGCCCAGCAGCAGAAGCTGCAGCACCTGAAGCAGATGCTGCAGCACCAGAGGCAGAAACTCCAGTGGAGTCCCCAGCAGAGCAATCGCCATTCCCAGCGGAGCAACCGCCATCCCCAGTGGAGCAATCACCATCGCCAGTGGAGGAACCACCGTCCCCAGTGGAGCAAACCTCCATCCCCAACGGAGGAACCACCACCCCCGTTCGAGGGACCTCCATCCCCAGTCGAGGAAACGCCCTCCCCGACTGTCGAGTCACCATCCCCAGATGCCGAACCACCATCCCCAGATGTGAGTTCGCCATCTCCGGAAGAGCAGTCCCCAAATGACACATCCATAACTGGGCAATTTCCAGCACAGGAATCACCAGCGAGCCCAGTGGCATCGCCAGCCATAGATGGTGCTGTACCGGAAGCAGCTGCACCAGCAAGTGATGCCCCGGGGAGCGCTCCTGAGCCCGGGCCTGCTGAAGCACCAGCAGCTGCTGTGGCAGTTGCTCCTTCGCCATGGGTGTCACCTGGCTTGAAGGAGGAGTACTATAAGTTCCATGCTGTAAGCTCTCACAGTGTGTGTGTGGTCTCATGCAAAAGGCCAGCTTGGATGCTTCATGTTGAATACTTCTGCACACTGCAGACTGCCTTCTGCTTGCTGCAATCTGCTCACTGCATGCACCTGCAGACTCCTTGGTGAAGAACACCCTGGTAGCTGTATGCTGTTTTGCTGGTAGGAACAGCTGTTGCAGCAGCAATCCCACACATTGTCTGCCCATGTTCTGCATGCACATGTCATGATGCCAATGCATCTGTGCACATATGAGTGACCTCGACACCTCTTTGCCCGTATCATGGTGGCACCTGTCTATGCTGAAGCTGTGTCTGACCCGACGCTGCTGCTGTGCAGGGTGCCTTCACCAGGTTCCCAAACATCACAGGGCTCACGCCCAATGTCACACAGTATGTCACCAGCATCAACTTTCCGGCACAGCCAGGGTACTGGAGCAACAACATCGCGACCGTGTACTGGGCAGCAGTGGTGAGTGCATGATCTACCCAGTCAGCCTATACGCAAAGGTGGCATATGGCCTCTGCAACATCTGTTGCTTTCACATGGCGACACTTATGTAGGTTGTGGCACTGTTGTTCTTCTGTATGAAGCAACTGGCTTGCTTAGGCGAGGTGAACTTCTTGCATAATAGGTGTGCTTGGAGGGTTCAGCACAGCTGTGGGAGACTTCGGCTCAGCATGTTGCATCAGCGCCAGTCAAAGGGGCATACTAAGCGGGGGAGGGGGGGGGGGTGAGTCATGCGTGGGGGACATGGGGCCTCCTTCAGGGGCATGTTTGGGGGCCGTGCTTGAGGGAGGGCATGCTTGGGAACGCATCCTGCAAGGGGGGACGGGCTGCTTTGGGGGGTATAGTTGTGGGTCTGGAAGCAGGTCTGGAAGCAAGCCCATGTGACCAGCATGCCAGCTGAGTTCCAATGTATGAATGCAATTGTGCATCAAATCATGATTGTGGTGGAGGGCTCAATTGTGCTGCAGTTCACTGGGCAAATCAATTTGCCGATGACAGGCCTCTGGAGCTTCAGCTTGAATAGTGATGATGGCAGCATCCTGTACATCGATGGCGCCATTTTCATCAACAATGATGGTGGGTCCCTTTCGCCCATCAGAAAGATTTTGGTTGTTACCATCATTGCCATTAACACCATCACCACACTTATCAGGCCTATGCAACTGACCGCCAAGCCGCACTGCTTTCAGCAGCAACTGTTGTCCCTGTAGTGGTGCACAATGATGAGCTTGATGTTGAAAAAATGTGGCAGATTCGATGTCAGGGTATCGCAATTCATGAATGGTAAACGCAGAGCAGCAACATCTGTGTTGATCGTGATGTTGCAAATCAGCCTGTCTACTTCTCCTCTACGTGTATTCCACTCAGGAAACAGTGGTGTAATGAGCTCAGAAGCTGTGACATGCTGCAGCACTTTGACTCACAGCTTGTATGGTGTGTTGTAGGCAACCATGGCCAAGTGTCTGTGAACAGCAGGAGTGCTAACTTTACAGCTGGCTTTCATAGCATCGAGGTTGATTACTGCAATATGGGCGGCAGTGCTACCCTGTCTCTCTTCTGGAAGGGTCCCAACGACACCACATACTCGGTGAGAGTTGTCCCTTGCAAAGCTTGAATGGAATCCTTTCCCCTCCCCACAAGCAGGATATGGAGCTAAGATAACCTGTCTGGACACTCCAGACTGCCATCTACAATGATATACTTATGTTTGTATATGTGCTTGTATGCATGTGTGCATGTTTACATGGTACAGCACATGGTGTGCTTTCAGCATGCACTATCCTTATGAATAGCTTTCAAAGCACCGAGAAGAGTAAAACCAAGTAAGTTGTATAAGTAAAAGTTGTATGTTTGAACAATTAGGGGATACTTGGTGTGCCTTCCCTTGGAGAAACATGAAGAGTTGTCAAAATCTTGGGAACAGCATGCTTTCTTCACCAGGCTGGCGCTTCTTCAGATGAGACCAATCGTGTTGTTGTTGTTGCAGCATGGCATTTGTTGAACGGATTCTGCTGTTTTCTGTGCAGGTCATCCCAAATGGCACATTTGTTCCTGGGTCAGTTCCCCCACACCCGCCATCACCCCCACCACCGCCACCAGCACCCTCTCCCCCACCGTCTCCCCCCTCACCACCTCCCATCCCACCACCACCACCCCGCCCACCACCTCCATCCCCTCCACCCCCAAACCCTCCACCCCCACCACCACAGCAGTTTCTCATTGGCCTTGTTGACGACGCACCTCCCCCGCCAAGCCCGCCACCACCACCCCCACCCCTGCCGCCAAGGCCCCCCCCACCATCCCCACCGCCCCCCTCCCCACCCCCACCACCACCCCCGAGCAGCACCTGCAACGGCAAACCCAAGCCCTCTAGCTGTGGGACCAGCGTGCCTGTCATTGTCCTCTCTGGCAGCACCAACATGACACTCAAAGCTGGGGCGGCCTTCAAGGATCCAGGCGCCTATGCCACCGATGCTGTAGATGGTCTTCTCACCCCTACGGCAGTCACTACGCTTGCTGGCAGTATTGTCGCCAAGGTGACCACATCAGCAGTGTCGGCATATGGGGTGCCGTTTGTGATCACCTACAATGCCACTGACAGCTGCTGTCTGGTAGCCACTCCTGTGGTGAGGACGGTCTACATCACCAATCCTTGTTTGGGGGCAGAGTACCTGTGTCCAGGAACATGTAAGTCCTGCTGCCTCGCTGCCCTTGCAGTGCAATGCCATGACAGTTGATCATTGCAAACAGCAGCTTGTTCGGCAAGAAACAATGAGGTCTGTAGCTGTATGGCAGCTTGTCCATGCATGTTCCCAGCTCTGCTGGTGAGCGCTGTCACTGTATATCGCTGTTGATCCTGTCATCATGGTGTTGCTGTTGCTGTCATTGCTGTCACCATTGTAGCCATCATTGTCGCTGTTGTTCCTACTCGTTTGGATGTTTCACAGTTGAACCATTGCGGCATAACAACAACACTCAGTGACCGTGTTTCATGCATCTGCATGATTGCAACATATGGGTTGAAATCTGTATTTGATATACGTAAAGTTCCTTGATACTTCAGATCATGGGCATATGAACAATAGTCCTGTGTTTGTGCAGCCACATGCAGCCAGCACGGGGTCTGCCTGACCACCGTCAGCACCACAGCCACAAACACAGCCCCCTCTATCATGCTGCGCACCACTGCCGCCTTGCCTGCCACAGTCAACATCAAGCAGTACTCCACCTATGCTGCCTGTGCAACTGGAGTGCCCCCGACCACAGCAGCACCCTGCGAGCTTGGCGCCACAGCAGCAGACCCACAGGACGGCACGCTCACCAGCATTGTCAACAGCTGTGCTCCTTCCACATGCATGTCCACCTCTAACTGCTCAGGTACCCAGCATAGTCAGGCTTGGTGCCCATCAGTTGGGGGCCCTTTGGATGCCACACAGCACTGGCATGTTGCTGCTGCTGCAGTAGATCTTGGCTGTTTGTAGATGTTTTGTTTTCTTCACGGACTATGGGACAGCCTGTGGTGAGGCAGTTTGTGCAGATGCCATCACTTTTGGTTGTCTGCACTCACTACTGGTAACATGCTGCTATGTCCAAACATATAACCTAAACTGTAAGCTTGCAACCCATAGACCCTGTCAGATTGAGCATGATCTGTCAAGAATGTCCATTGTGTTTGGCCCTATTGATGGTTGACTTGATGCCCTCATCTTGCATGGTCCTCAAGCTCATGTGTTTGGCCTGCACACTGTCACCTGAGGATGCCTGTGGATCTGCAGCATACCAATTTGCATCGGTAGGGATTGCCCCTTGCGCTCTGAACACAAGCGCTGCAGTCGGCAGCAGCCTCTCCATCACCTTCACAGTCTTTGACTATGGAGCACCAGCGCTTTCATCTTCAGTCAGCAGGACACTGCTCATTGTGGCGCCCTGCCCAAGTGGCCAGTTCTACTGCAGCGGCACTTGCTTGCAAATCAGCTGTGCTGCATCTGCTGCCTTGGCTGCTGCAGCTGTGACGCCCGTCATTACGCTCACGTCCACCGTTGCTGGGGTGTTTGGGGGCGCCAGTGGGGGCGCTACCCAGGTGCCTTATGGCACAGTCCCGGGGTTCTCTCTGACGCCATGCACCTCATACGGTGGGTGGTATGCCACAAGCTGCATGCGTTACTGGGCTGGTTGCAGAAGATGTCCCGTTGAACCCTCTGTGTGGACGTCCATTGTCTAGCAAGCTTGTTTGCTCTGCGTGGCTTGATGACCACTGCTTTGAGTCTTTGATGCTGATGTTGCTGCAGTTGGCATCACAACAACTATGCAGTGGAGTGATCAGTGGGGCACTGCTCAGGGCAGAAGGCAGGGCTGTTGCCCTGTCATATGCAAGCCTTGTCTGACTGTGGAAGCGCTTTCTTGTTTGTTTGAGAGAGCTCTTGTGTTTGCTGATGTTGTGTGAGGATATGGAGTATTATTGCAGGTGACTATACAGCTTGTGCCAGTGTGGGTACGGATCCTGTCTATGGCGATGTCTCATCCCTGGTACAGGTGACCCTTCTCCTATGGCCCCTGCATGTTTCCTGTACCATATGCATCTTGTTGTGACGTTAGCTTGCTTAGAAGCAAGCGGACCAGCTTGAAAAGCCTTGGATCGTGCACAAATGCCCTGGCTCATGCCACCAGGGCAAAACTGCCCTGATGGCAGGTCATCAAGGTTGAGCTCATGCACAAATTAGAACTCTGCAGGCAACTGCTTTTGTGGATCCACTGAGGCACAGGGTTGCTTGAGAGCACCTGGTTTGCAAGATTTTGAACTGCTTGTGCACTGCAAGAATGATGGTGAGGCATAAAATGTAGGCCATCACTAGGGTGTACAAAAATGCTCAGAACAGACTGCTTTGGCGAGGCAAGACTTGTCCTGCATGTACCTAGCTCGTCATGAGCTTGAAAGTGTTATCACTAACTTGATATTATGCTATTATGTAGCTGGGTGGTGTGCAGGTGGCAGCATTGCAGCAGTGTTCTGCGTCCTCGCTCCATGTCAATTGCTTCAACTGTGATGCGACTTGGCTGGCCACCGGCACATGCATGCCTGGCGTGTACTATTACCAGTACACCCTCACCAATGCAGATGGCCATGCGGCAGTGCCGGTCAACCTGACTGTGCAAATATATGAGCAGGTGTGAGGACTTTCTTGTACCCATGTGTCTACCTGCGTTCTGAGCTTGCTGCTCATGGTCTGTGCAGATGTGAGCATAATGAGCTTACTGCTTGCCATGTTCACACGTATGTATTAGTGCACTGCAAACAGACAGTAAGCTGCAATAGATGCTATGTGTTGCAGGTGACGTGACAACAACACTTACAAAGAAGTGGCACAGGTTTTGCAGAGCATCACATTTTGCTCTGCATTGTTTTGCTGTAGCTGTGGTGTACACTTGGACATATGTTTACTCCCACAGCAAGTGTGTGTCTTCCCGCCAGAAGGATTATAGCACCATGCAGTCCTGACCTGCAGTGTCCAAGCATGGTACAAGGGGTCATAATACATCCATCATGATATGCCGCAAATCTTCAGTTTGCGCAATCTTCATGCAGGGTCACATCGTGGGGTCCATCATGTTTGCAAGCAATGCAACCAGCGCAGCAGCAGCCATAGCAGCGGCAACCATCACAGCAGCCAGCAGTGGTGCCTACAACCAGCTGCTAGTCACATCTGCCACCACAGCACTCAATGCTTGGATGAACAGCAGCTCTGCAGCAGCCATCCTTGACAGCACCAGCTACGCCGGGCTGACCATCCCCTCAGGTTTCTCCACCACGCTGCTGACAGTGACCAACGTGGTGGTCATCAATGCCACAGTTGCAGGTGCCACAGTGGAGAGCCTGCTGGGGATCACAAGCAGCTCAGTGCACTATGCTATTGAGGTCTGGCTTAACATAACAGTGCGGGTAGGATACGATGTTGCTGCTATCAGCACCACCACCAGCAGACGCCGACTGCTGCAGCAGCTGTGGGATGGTCCAGACCAGCATCTGGGGGACAGCAGTGCACTGGCAATGTATGACAGGAGCCTCACAGAGCACAGCTTGGCTATGGGCCAAGGTCTGGGCCAGCTACGGTTTGGGAAGCCCTTGCTGGGGAGAAACAGTGGCACAACTGCTGTAACTACTGACCCTGCTTTGCTGCCGGCACTTGGTTCTGATCAAGGCTGTGGGAGTGGGATGCATGAAGCAGGGGCGCTTCCTTCTGCATTGCTTCCTGGCGACCTTGATGCACAGTTGAGGGCACTGACAAGGGCAATTAAGGCATCAGGGCATCCCGGGAAAGGGGGTAGGCGCTTGCAGCAATACCTGAGTTCGTTTTGGCTGTCCCCGCTAGACCTGCAGTTGGCCATGCTCAAGTCAGCCTTTGCTCAGACAGCTCAATGCAATGCCACTGCTGTAGCCCTGCAGCTTGGCACTACCTCCTCACTGAGCAGCCTCAACTGCGCAAGCTCCTCCACCATTACCCTGCTGACAGACCTGCTGGCAGCCTCCACACCTGCATCCAACCCAGCCCTGTTGGTGCTCATGGTGTCTACTGCTCCCCATGGGTCTCGGTCCACCACTGCAGTGGATAGCAGCTCAGGTATTGAGGCATCTCTGGCTTCTGGCCTCAGCATTCTGCTGCATGGCTATGAGGTGCAGATCGCAGAGATGCTGGCGATGACTGTCAAAGCCATCAACACGGTGGACACACTGGGCAGCCGGATGGCGGGCGCCTACATCAAAACCTTCATCAAGGCCGCGCAGAACTACATAGCGGCGACGACGAAGCTGGTCAACAGCGCGCTCGCCATCTTCGACAAGACGCTCTCCTCCACCGCCGTCAGTGTGCGCCTCAGCGCCTACACACAGCTGGTGCAGACCAGCTTGGCTGCTGCAAGGCAAGCCCAGAACGATTTGCAAGCGTCCCCGTCCTTTCAGGCAGCCGTAGCAGCTTTGGCGCCCAACTGCAGCACTAGCAGAGACAGCCTTGGCAATGCACAGTTTGTGTTCCTGTTGGCTGCAAATGAGAGCAGCGAGAGCTTTGCCAACAGCAGCGACACAGTGTCAGTGGCAGCTGCAGCGCAGGTCCTGAATGAGACAGCCAGCAACTGCCCATTGCAGCTGAGGCAGAGAGCAACTGGATACTGCATGAGCCGGTGGAATGGCTACCCAGTGGTGCAGGTATCGTCCATGCCTGATAGGCAGGCTGTAGGGGAGCAGGTGGGTGGCAGAAGGCGGACAGTGGGCATTGATGGCAATGTGGTGGTTGGGGGCTTGCTCCTGCATCAGGTGAAGATTCCTGGCCTTTCAGGATTTGCCCTAAGCAGCTACATCATACTGAATGGACACATTCTGAACAATGCTGACTCTCAGTGCATGTGAGGAGTAGCCATGTAAGCATGCCCAACATTGTTACTGATTTACAGGCTTGGCTTGCATGTTTCTGTGAGCATAAGCTTTTGGTACAGCAGTGGCCGACTTCCATGAAAGCAATGCTGAACTGTCTGTCAAACCAAAACAACATAGGAACTGTTGGAGCCTAGTAAAGCGTGACGCTTCACGAAAGGGTCCAGACTTCTATGTCCAACAGGCTGTATGCACAGGTTGCAAGAAACATGCATTGAAGCAGCAAGGCAGTACTGCTCAGGATCTGCTATACTGCTGTGCAGACAAGGAGAGCCGTGCCAAAGACAAAGCGCTTTGATGACCTGCAAAGCACAAGTGGCGTTCAGGGTCGAGTCCTGGTTGACAACTGCCCTGTGGGCATGCCATCTGCCCTCTGCTCCTTGAGCGTGCAGCCCTATGGGCAGGACCCTGTCTTCAACCCTTTCTCTGACATTTTTGATGACGACTTGCCAGGTTTGGAGGGAAACTACTACAACACCACCACGGTGAGGGGCTTCAGCGGCCATCAGCATGACGTGTTCAGCATAATATCTGCCAACACCCCATTCCAGCAACAGTTCTCTGCAAATTTGACATACAGATATTTAGTGCAGTCTGTGCACTGTGATGCCTTTGGATGTTGTACAACCCTCTGCTAGCAGTCAATGTCTTGCTCAAGCACTCTTTCCGGCTCAACCTTGTCATACATTACCAAAGCTCCAGCTGCATTCCAAGTCCACATCAACATAGCTGTGTGAACCCAACATCCCTACATGCCCTCTGTTGTGACATTGTCTGTGCGACGGTGCAGATTTCAGGGAGGTGTCAGCAACTGGAAGCCCTTATAGCTGGTACTCCCAAGGCCTGCAGGACTACTCCACTGGCTTTGCCGCCATCTTTGATGTGCTCGTCTCTGCCAACAGGTCCCAAGACATCCTGGTTATGCTTCAGGATGGTCACTACATTGATGAGCAGACTGCAAGTAGGCCCACTAACTAATGCTCAGTCGCATGCTTGGTCATTCCATGCTTGTAGTCGATGAGGTGCAACATCTCTTGATCAGAGTACTGCTTTGCTGTGGTGGAATTAGCCACAGAACTGAGGATTACAGTGGCTAATTCAGTGTAGTGGCTGTCACTGACATCAGATGACATGTACTCGTCTAAGTGACTGCTTGGCCGCTGGATGCAAGGGTGCAAATCACTTTTTGACTGTGTTTGCAAACACACTGTTTGACTGTGTTTGCAAACAGACAACAGTTACCAGTCAACACCTGATTAGTGTTAGCAATGCGCAGTGCCGGCCACTTGCTTGGGCCTGCCTCCCAGCATGCGCCGGGCAGGAGTCATGCTGCCACAGCAGCTCATGAAGGTCTTCATCCTTGTGCTGCATGTCTGCAGGAACACACCTTAGACATGCCCAGACCTGCTTTCCCTGCACACAATTACCAGTGTGCCGCTTGAACAAACATTATGATGTCTTCCCCCCCCCCCCAATTCCTGGCCCCTGACCTCATGCTGTGCTGAACAGTTCCAGCAGCTCTTGTTTGAGGGTCTGAGCCGCTGCTGGTATGGCTGCATAGGTCTGGAGCTGAAGCTGCTCACCTTCAACAGGCAGCTGCGCATTTTTGGCATTATGCAGATGAATCTGGAGTGGGAGCATGCTGGCAGCATCTCTGCCAAGCTGCAGATTAGCGCCATTCCCCTCATTGCTGACTCAGCATCTAGCAGGTGTGGCACTCATCCCACTGCTGTACCACCGCAAGCATGCCTGTTGGATTCCTGTGTGGCACAGCTGGCAACCGCTTCATATAATAGCTGCAACACCATACTGCTTACATATACAATGGCCACCTTGTATCCATTCTGCATGAGGTGCCTATAGCACAGATGCAAGTGTGCCATCTCACTCGCTCGCTCATTCAACCGCTCACTCGCTCACCCATTCACCCACTCACTCAATCGCTCACTCGCTTGCCCACCCAACCACTCACTCACTTACTCGCTCACTCACGCACTCACTCATTCATTTCTGATTATTGTTATTATTATTTGTTTTTCTGTACTGCAGGGCTCCCCAGATTGCAGCCCTAGTGTTTGTGGGCATCATGACCCTCATCTTCTGCCTGTGGCTTCTCAACCAGTGGCGCCACACTCGGCATGAACAACATGACGCAGTGGCGCTGGACATGGGTGCTGTGGTTTACAACAGCATTGTGGCCGTGGTCATGGTCACCCAACTGGCATGTTGGATTGCCTACATGAAGCTGCAGACAGTCCTTAGCAGCCCGTCTCTGTCCTACGACTTCTACGACAACAGGGAAAGCTCCAGGGCTCGCTTCTTGCTGCCGTACAAGGTCAACAATGCCAGCAGTGCTGCGCAAGATGTTGGCGGTGATGTTGCCTTTGCTGGGAACCTGAGGTGGCCACTGCAGACTAACAACACCGGCCTGGACACCTTTGCAGCTATGATGCATAGCTTCAATGTGCTGCGGTCATTGCAGGTAACGTGTTTTACACCTGTGGATCAAGCTGTCGCACAATAACGCGCAACTGCAAGCTTGCAGCATAGTTGCCAATGCCCCACTGTCGCCATTGACCAGCAACAACACCATACGCTAGTGCTAGGCTACATCTGTAAGCAGACCCTTGTGTTACTGGCTGAAACACGTTCCTTACCAAGTGCATCACTCACTCTCTCATCACCTACACCCGTCAACTGTGAGTTTGCCCCCTGTGGAGACGCATGCTACAGGTCCTCTTCACAGTGTTGCTGGTATCAATTGTTTTCTTAGCACGCATTGCAGCCACGTGTGGCACAGTAATTGATGGTGTATCTCATGTGTTTTCATGGCAGGCATGCAAAGCCATTCTTTGTTGTGTTGCAGGTGTCGTACAGCAGTCTGCAAGGCATAGCGCTGCTGCTGATGCTGGGGTACACCATGTATGACCTGGTCTTTGACGCCAAGCTGGGCATCATTGCTCGGACACTGTATCGAGCCATGCCTGATTTGGCTCACTACCTAGTCATTGCCCTACTCCTGGTGTTTGGGGTGACCATGGCCAGTCATGTCACCATGGGACCCATGCTACCTGCCTTTGATACCTTTGCAGGCAAGTTCCTCACGCATGCTGCTACCACTTGTTGAGTGCAGCATCCGTGTTCAGATGTGTGTGACAATGCTGAAGAGCAGTGTGGTCTTGTGACCAGCGTGCTCAGCAAACAGCTGCTTAGGCATGCAACTCCTCGGGGACATGTGTATTTTCTCATCCATGCTGCATTTAGGCTCTGCAGTGAAGCTATCAGCAAATGGGTGTCCACACTTGCAAATGCTGCCTTGGACATCAGCAAGCATGGAGGCCCTGCACAGAAACCACCTAGCATAACTGCTTACCCTTCATGGAATTCCTGCTTGAGTCATGCATCAGCTTATGATCTGCACCCACCCTGGCTGCGTTCAACAGCTGGAGGCTACGAGGTTTCCACATACTGTGGTGGTGGTCATGCATTTTTGGATTGAGTTGAACTCTGCAAAGAAACCACAGGTCACAGTATGTGTCGTTAATAATGTCACTGAGAGGGTATGTATGTGATGCAGGTGCATTTCAAAATTGGGCGTACACCCTGATGCTGCATGTGCCCCCACTCTCCTCCACAGACGTCAATGGCTATGTCCTCAACTTCGCAGAGCAGACATCGGTCTACTTGTACTCCATTGTCATGCCCTTTGTCCTGCTGGTCTT
This sequence comes from Asterella californica, assembly GCA_036924285.1. Lineage (NCBI taxonomy): Eukaryota > Viridiplantae > Streptophyta > Marchantiopsida > Marchantiales > Aytoniaceae > Asterella > Asterella californica. The sequence goes on from JAYKYS010000736.1 coordinate 16,337, forward strand.
CATCGGCTTCGTTTTGACCATCATCCATGAGTTCCTGGTGCAAGAGTGGATCTTTGCCTACTTTGGCAAGCACCTGGAAGTCCTCCAAGCTGTCAAGCACATCGCTGCCGAGCAGTGGTTTGTGCGCCGGCACAAGGGCAGAGACGACTCATCTTTAGTTGCCATGCTGCGCTACATTGCTAACTCAGACGCTTACAAGCATGAGCTGAGTGGCATGGAGAAGATTGAGGCCAACATGGAGCATACTGAAGATCTCACATTGGATGACATTCGGGAGGTGTTGAGGCTCATGAAGCAAGAAGGCATGTTTGATAAGAAGGAGCAGTCCAGCCCTCCACCATGGGGTGAGTATGGGATGACACAAGCATCGCTCTTCTGCATGTGTGCATGTAGTCAAGCTGCTGGGCTGCAAAGTCTGATCTCTGCCACCCACTTTCAGTTTTTACATCTCGGTTGCAGCCTGATGACTGTACTTGTTGATGGCTGGAATGTGCCTTCTCCACGTTCAAGAAACATAGCAGCAATTTTGACTGCAATTGTACGCGCTGGGGTGGCTTTGAGTGGGTGCCAGCACACAGCCATAGCACTGCCCCTGCCCAAGTCATTCTGGCAAGGGAATGATACCCTTGTGTTTGCACAGACTGAACAGCATCCATTGCATTGCCTGCAACCCTGACCAGATGCAATGGGTGCAGCTGCTGCTGCTTCCATGCAGCACATTGGTGCCTTTGCACAAACAGCACCAAGAGTTGCTTGCCTTGCAGATGACCTGTCGGACTCCTCCACCACTGGTTGGGAATGGCTGACGGCCCTTTCACAGAAGCCCAACAGGCCGCTACCTCCCATGGCAATGTCGCGCTCTGTCTCAGGCATCAACCCTTTGTTCCAAGGGGACATCAGCCGGGCTGCACTGCCGTTCAAGCATGACACTCCCAGCCACCAGTCATTCAACCCAGTCTTCAGAGCTATGCCTGCGCAGTATGGGCAGCTTGAACTCGGGTCCAGCAGCAGCTGGCAGTTGCAGGGCCTGGCCGCTAACTCCAGGACAAGTGCTCAGGAAATGACTGCCCTGGCCTGGAGCCAAAGTGCCAGCTCCAGTAGTGTGGAAGTGCCAGCACAGACTGCTCAGACAGATGCCCAGCTTGGATCTGAGGACCTTCCTGCTGATGATGAGATAGTGTCGATGGCACGGCTTCTGGCAGATGATCGGCAGGACAGCGCTGAGTGGGTGTCCAGCTCCTCTTCTTCAGAGGATGTGGTTCCCGCCCTGCGCTCTCTGAGCTTCCCAAATGCAGCGCTGGTGGGAGCGTTCCGGCGGGAAGAGGTGGGGCAAACCAAAGGGCTGGGAAGGGACACCTCACTGCCTGTGTCTGTCCAGTCAGGCCTGCCTCCTGAGCTGTGGCGCGCTGGTCAATATCAGCTGCCAGGACCAACGCTGCGGCAGCGCCTCATGCAAGAGCAGCAGCCAGGTCTACAAGCAGGTTCTGTTGACCAGGAGGGTCCAGAGCAAGTCGACATATGGGCAGCATTGGAGCGGCAGCCTTCCCCAATCATTACCCTCAGGCAGCGGTTTGCTCAGGCAGAGCAACAACAACACCTGCCACAGGAGGCACAAGGACGGATCAGCAGCAGCATGCAGCCTTCACAGACTGTACTGGAGCTGTCACCAGAGGACGTTGTTTTGCAAGACCCAAGCCTTATTCAGGAGCAGGCTGCTTCTGCACAAGCTGCACTGACACAAGAGCCAGGTGTCACAGAGCAGCATCAGCAGTCCGGCTTGCAGCCTCAGCTTGATGGTGTGTCAGCGCGCTCTGTGGCCAGGCGAATAACAGCTACCAGGCGACAAGAGGTGGCTAGGCGCTTGTCCATGGCAGAGTTGTCGGCACAGCGTGAAGTGGCCTCTGAAGCAAATAGAAAGGCACCGCGTCGCCTCAGCAAGCTTCCAACTGCAGTGTTCTCTGAGCCAGAGCTGGGCACTGATGAGTCAGCCAACAAAGGTGTGCACTTTGGCAGTGCTGCAGCAGCAGCTGATGACCAGGACCAATCCAACTGGCAGCAAGCACGCAGTTTGCCAAGAGCCAAGTCCAGCTTGAAGCCGACTCGCTCTCTTCACAACTCATTGAGAAGGCGCAGTTTCAGAAGCGCTGTGTCTTTTGCACCTGTCTCCACTGAGTCTGACAGCGACAGTGATGACGGCCTTGACGGCAAATCAAAGGCGCGGATCAGTGCAGCAGGAGCGGCGTTCACTGCCGCACCTCTGCTGAAGACAGTTTCTTCCGTCTGGGCATTGATCACCAGCGGCAGTGGTAAGACCCCATTTGCTGCTGCAGCAGGTGCTGCTGCTGCTGCTGTGGCACATAACCCAGTGGAAAGTCGCAGCTATGATGACTTGCCCGCTGCTAAGACTCCACGACCTCCATCCAATGCTAGCCCTAGCAGATATCGATGGCAGGCAGCCTCCAAGAAAGCAGTTGCAGTTGCAACGTCTAGCAATTTGCCAGTCGCGCCTGCCAAGCGGTCTTTCTTCGATGTGGTCACTCAAGCAACTGCTGTGCATGGCAAGCCATCATTGTCCCGGAGGCTTGGTCAGGAGCATGTCGAGATGAGTGTTCGCATGCTGCTGGAAGCACGCACCATTGCCAGATCACAAAGTCAGAGCGCAGGATTGCTACAGCAAGACTCCAGCCAAGCCTTGCAGACTCACCCAAGCCTAGCCAAGGTCATGCAGGTTCTCAGTGCTAAGCAGATGTCAAAAACTGTCAGCATGGCTTCCACTGTTCAGGTAAGATTCTGAGCTATTATGACGCAAGTCATCTTGTGCTGGGCATTCTATCTTCCCAACATCTTGCCAATCAACAATGCATTGTTTGAGGTGTTGATTCCATCTTTGTTGAACAAACACAGCAGGCCGTAGTTCAAGAGCAGCCTACTGCAATTGTTCAAACAGTTGCACTCAAGTTGTGTTGTGCTCTCAGTGTAATTGCAATGCAATGCCAGAAGAATGGATCTCACCCTGTGCTGCTCAAGCTAGTGCGTCCCCTTGGTCCCACTTGACATAATTACGACCAATTGAATTGCCATGCAGGATCACGTGGACATAGAGACCAGTGGGCTGAGTGTGCAAAGCTTGACATCTCGGGCCAGCTTTGCATCATCCAGGCATAGCAGGCTGAGCTCCTTGGCATCTAGCGCCAGCTTGGCAGCCCCCAGCTTCACCAGCTTGAACAGGTCAGAGGCAGTGTCCACTACACTGTCAGAGTTGTACAAGAAGCATGGCAATGTCAGCTCGGCAGCTCATGCTTATAAGAAGCTTGTACGGCAGAGGACGCAGGATACGCAGCTGCTGGACTTGCTAGACCAGGATGAAGTTGCTCAAGGAGGACCATCGGTTGCTGCGATTGAGGCCACTCAGTCTGTTATGCAGCAATTGACCAAGGAAGCAGAAAAGGCAACAGCTGCAGCAGCGCGTCAAGCTGCACATCTGAAAGAGACTCAGTCTGGCTTGGATGACATGGTAACCCAGTTGGAGAGGATGACCATGGTGTGGTCCAGGGAACATCGTCAGAAACTTTAGTAGTCCTTGATGCCTTGCAAACAGTCGCAAGGTCATGCTGGACTGGTAATGCATTGATGCAGCCCCACCCCCCCCCCTCCTGTACGTCTATGTGTTTTCCGATCAGAATGCTAAATGTTGATCAGACTCCGAACGCCAATTTGCTGCTAACAAATTGACTACTGCTGTCACTCTGTGCTTAGGTAAGCACTAGTGCATTGGGCTTTTGCTTAAGTTTGAGTTCACAAACACTGCTTTCCACGCAAGGTAGCCCATTTGATGATTGTGTCGGACATGTATACAGTCTCTTTGCGCGTAATTTAAAAAGCTGTCACCAGTTTGATTGAACCAATAATAGTTACTAGTACAATCGTCTGCTCATGATTGACGCAGCCTGCTATGGCGGTGATCTTGCTTTGGACTACTGAACATGCAAGTCCTATCAAAATCTGAACAAATGGAGACGATACCATGTGTCAAAACGACGCATTTATTTAAGACAACAGGCCTTCTAGGGCAGGACATGTTGGTATAGGTAACCACACATGCTGTCGATGTGCAAAATCAGGTAAGGTCATGTATTCACACATGCTGTGCATGTTGCTTTGGACTACTGAACATGCAAGTCCTATCAAAATCTGAAAAGATGGAGACTATACCATGTGTCAAATGATGCATATATTTAAGCCAACAGGCCCTCTAGGGCAGGACGTGTTGGTAGAGGTAACCACACATGCGGTCGATGTGCAGAAATTAGGTAGGGTCATTTATTCACACATTCACAGCATGCAGCTGGTGAATTAAGGTAGAAGGGTGTGTAACTTCAAGTGGACGTTCAGGTTGGCCAGGAGTCTGCAACTCCCTATCCTGTTGAGCCTGAGCTGCTAGAACCCTTGAGCTGCATGGTCAGCAGCTCGCTAGAGAGAGCCTTCTTGAACATGTCCATTTTATGCCGCAGCCTGTCACGTTCTCTTCGTAACTGCAAGGGAAAAGGTTGCTTAGGATGCTGAGCAATGCCCTGTCATTGTTCAGAGGCAATATGGGCACTTGTAGGCATTCAAACAGCTAGGGCTTGTTGCTGAAGGACGCTGCGGCGGTTCCTACTGCTTGTGACATAAGGAAGCACAGAACATTTAATATCAGTGTCTAAATGCTGCATTTGCACTCCAGACACTGTACTTGTATGCATGCATGGAAGGATAATTGGCAAAGCAGGCATGCACACCCCCAAGCCATCAAGATTGAGCTTGGCTGCAGGTACATTTACAGGTAAAACACATACCACACGGCGCTACAAGGCACATGCTGGGAAGCACTTACTGATGCATTGGAAGATCTAGCCTGGTGCAGCAGAGCAATGAGGTCAGCAGTTTCTTGAGCTAGCTCAGCTGAGTCTGAGCCGCTGGCAGCAAGTGAGCGCAGCTCATCAAGTTCTTCACAGTTCACTGCGACCTCACCCCTCTCAGCCAGCATGGCATCTGCACGCATCAAACCAAAGCTCGTTGCAGTCTCACATATCATGCTCCATTGCAATGCATGGGCATTACTTGCATTGAACTGAAGCCGACAGTAGTCTGCTGCATGAAGGCACTTGGAGCTCAACACACTGCTGGCTACAGGGCAGGCGACAACAGCTACATGGCCTGCACCCCCCCTTCCTGGCCCCCACTGCCCTTCTCAGGGCAGACACTGCAAGTAGCCATGAAGTAGTCACAAGATGCAGCATTGTATATGCAAGTATCTGACACGGCCAACACCAACCAGACGCAATTCGAAACTGGTCGCCATTAACTGCTCTTGGCTGCACTAACTTGGCTGTGTATAAAGTGTGTTGCATTATGAGGCAACCTCACGGCTGCCCGCATATTTCTAGGGGCAAACAAATAGACGAGGCCTTGTCAGCAGGCACCTAATTCTGATGGCTCAGGTCGGATGACTGTCTAGTTTCAGCTGACTGGAGCTGCATCAGCTGCTGTGGCAGCGCGTCCTGCAGCGCCCTCAGCCTGCTCAGGTCAGCAGCATGAGCCTCCTTGATGGTGTCGGACTCTGCAGCATGCACAGCCTGCATGTCTGCCTGAGCTTGCTGTGCTGCTTGCTGAACGCTCCCCAGCTCTTCTGCATGAGCTGCCTGCAGCTCCTGCATTTGTTCTGCATGTGCCTCTGCATTCTCTCGAGTCTCTTGCCTTCGAGCTTCCTGGACAGGTTATGCAGATGTTTAAGTAGTGATGTGATGTCATGTGGACATAGGTTTGCGCGGCTAGGATGGCAGAATTAAGCGTCAAGGGCATGTTCCAAAGCTTGATGCAGCAGGCAGGCAGACAAATAGGCATGTGCAACATGCCTGTTGTACTGCAACGTGCAACAGTGGATGTGGAACACAGGGACTGCTCACACAAAGAGCTCATCAAGACTTGTGGTAAGCAAAAGACCATGGCACAGCAGAGTGAATGTACATAGGACAGGTAAGCAAGGTATGGCAGTAAGCTTGATGCTCACCTGCTGGTCAGCAAGGCTGGTTGCAGTGTGTAGATTAGCCTGCATGTCTTCCAGCTGAGCTCCTAAGGAAGCTCGCTCAGCTTGCAGGCTCTGTATTCGGCCGTCCTGCTTGCTGATCTGGCTCTGCACCACAGGCAAAGGCTCAATGTCAATTGATAACACTTTGTTACAGCACAGGTGATGGTGAGCACAACCTTGCAGTCCTACTTGTACACAAGCTGCACATTCATCACAGCTGCATGGGCTGGCTGCAAATGTTTGCAGCAGTAAGTGGTTTCAAGCGTACAATTCCTGGCATGAGTTGCTCCATTGCAGCATTGCCAGCATGACACTGCTATGCATTATGTGCCAGTAGCAAGATCAGAGAATGCAATGGGGATGCAGTGTCATGACAGTCAGCCTCAAGTTACCTGAAGGCGCTTCATGCTGATGCCATGACTCTGCCTCATGGTGACGATCTCATCTTGAAGAATGGTGGCTTGCTGACCACCCTGCATGCATTCACCATGCTGAAGACTGGTGGAAGGAGTGCTTCAGTGTGAAGTAAACATGACAGCTGTGTCCATTATGGTGGACTTCCAAGCGATGGGACTATACACTGCTGACTGGAGTTGTGCCGCCAGCTTGTCATTGTTGATCATGTAAGGGTGCACCTGCGAAGCTTCTTGCACTTTCAAGGTCAGCTTGGACACAATTGAACGTTGTGCCAGTAGCTGGTCTTGCAGCTCATGCATTTCCTTGTAGTGGTACTTCTTAAGGCCCTCAATCTCTGCACACGCCAGCATACGCTCACGCTTGCCAATCTCCACCTGTATGGCAAGTCCTTCGTTGCAGCCCATGTTAGTGCCATTGTGGCATAATGAAGCAGCACAGTCAACTCTGGATTGCAAGTAGCTAGAGAGCGGAAGCTTTGCAGACCTGCTGATACATGTCTGCATGATCGGCCAGAGCGCGTTCCAGTCTGAGACGCAGAGCAAACACCTCGGCATCGGGCTCCGCCATGA
>JAYKYS010000737.1:0-23373 GCA_036924285.1 Asterella californica
CGTGGGAAGCGCTGTGGGGACTATGCACAACAAGCTCACGGCAGGAAAGAGGTGTTGCTGGGCTGATATAATCATGGCGGGAGATTATTTGGGCTACGCCGGTGTCATCATGGCGGGAGGGAGATGCTGAACAGTGGATGCTGTCATGGCGGGAAGAGGTCAGACGCGGGGTGTATTGGAGTCTGTGTGTAGGTGCAGTCATGGCACTGGGTAAAGCTACAGCAAGGTCGGTATTAGCCAGGACTGCAGGACTGGACTGGGTGCGGCGGGAAGGAAGTGGCGGCAACTTGAGGGGCGCCAGAACATGGGCGCCGTCTCCAGGCCAGGGTCCATCCCTGAGCATGCGGCGCAGCAAATGGACCTTGCTTGGTATCAGTTGGCGCAACCTTTCCTCAACCAGTGTGAGGCTTGGTATGATGGGCCAAAGATGATCCACAGCTGTGGCGCCTCTCTCACAAATATGTTCCATCAGCTCATGCACCACATCCTCAGCTGTCATGGCGGCAACTGCGGACCAGCGGGAACTTGCAGGAGGGACTGGAAGGAGATCCAAGGAGCGGGAAGCCCCAAACTGGTCTGCCACATTTGTCATTTGGCAGGAAAAGGCTTCAAGGCGCCTCTGAGACAGGGCAAAGTACGGCTGGTTGGCGTCTTTTGTCATGCTGGAGAGCAAAGACACGGCGGCAACATGTGCAGTAGCAAAGGCTGTGTTGACGCCCTTCCCAGGCCAGAACTCAACCTGCAAAGCAGTCATGCCATTCCAACCACAATCAGTTGCTATGTGCTGCAGAAGTACAGCTTGTGCATGTAACTACTGGAGGATGCTTCAGATGCTGTTGTCAGAATGTGTTTGCTGCCGACAGGTAAGCCACAGACGACGAGTATAGCAGTACATCATCTCAGCAAGTATAAGCAATATCATGACAACTACGAGTTTGAACTTCCTAGTCAGATTGAATAGGACTGGATTAGATTACCCGCATGGCTGCATCGCCAATCAGCATCAAATGTCCTCCATCAACGCTGTCTGGGTGCAGCTCCCGGGCAAAAAAGGGCGCCCGGCTGAGTGTGTTCCTTGTCCCAGTGATGCGCTTGACGGCCGTGGCGGGAACGCCATAGACTTGCAGCGCCACGTCAATCAGATCAGACAGCGACACTGCTGCCAGAGCCTGCTGCTTGTTCAGCTCCCTTGCTACCGCAGCTGCACTGCCAAAGTCAGCTGTAAGAAGAAGAAGAAGAAGAAGAAGAAGAAGAAGAAGAAGAAGAAGAAGAAGGAGAAGGAGCAGAAATGCAGAAGGAGCAGCAGAAGCGGAGGAAGAGGGAGCAGTCAAGGGGTCAACACGGTGAGACAACATTGACAAAGACTCTATGCCCAAAAGAAAAGGAAGCAGCCTGAGGCAAGTCAGCTGAAGGGACAACACCACATTGGACACCAAGCACACTAGTAACGCATAGAAGGCCCTTGGCTACATGGCTGGCAGTGACAGCAAGCTTCTCTGAGGCATGAAAAAGCAGTCAACTGGACCAGCAACAAAAGGGCTGAGCTGCAGGCAATGAGAGCTATTGCCACCACCTAGTTGTTTGTGACATGCACTCTAAGCAGACATAATGTAAAGCAGTGTGCAGCTACAACCAAAGCAACTTGCCATTTTATCTGCATGAACTGGTGCTCTCTCATCAGTGGTGCCATGCTTGTGTTGACAGCTCTACTACAATCATACCAAAGACGGGGAAGGCAAAGACACACGCTTTGCTGTATCAGCGATCTGCACTGCAAAGGTGCGCCAACTTGCATCGGAAACCAGTGGCATCACACCAATGATGTGTGCTTACATGCCAAATCGGCACACAGGACATGAAGCACAGCGCACCTAGAGTAGCAGACGATGTCTGCTGTCTGTACTGTGCCAACTCGTCCAGCTCTGCTTCTGTTGCCCTGATATTCACAACGCCTCGACCCCCTACATGCCATTTGACAGTCTAATGTCGTGCTTCACCGTAGTTGCAGAAAGATCTGACACAAGGCATTGCTACCACACACAAGTGTACCTGTTAGACATGAGGGTAACTCCTACCAGATGCAAGGGTATTCTCCTTTCAGACACGGGGTTACTTTCCCACAGGTACATGGCTAGATTCCTACCCTATACCTTTGACAAATCTCCTGTGCGAGTAGTGCTCGGTCTGGCCTAGCCTTCAGTATAATCGCAACGTAGACATGTCTGTCGTCGCACGATGTGCACATGCTTGCTTGACAACAGCAGTGCTGCTGTCATGCCAATCCTAAATGCAACGCGCCCCTCACTCTGATTGATGTGTGCATGCTGTAGCTCCTCCAGATTAAGGCTCACAGACAACGCTCCCCCAAAAACCCCCTCTCCCTTGCGCCCCCCTGACGCCCCCCCCCCTCCTCGCCAGAAAGACCGCATCCTGGAAGGGCTTTTGGATACACTTGCAAGACAGCTGTCTGACGCTGCAATATAGACTGTGGAGTGTCAAGGGTACAGCAGAACACATCACGGCAGCGAGGTAGCACCTTTGCAGTCAAAGTTGTGTAGGAAAACTCGCTGGCCGACTGTATGCACCCACAGACGTAGCTGCTGACTGTTTGAGTGCACATTTTAAGGCCTCATCCATGTGGTACGCTAGCTCAACATTGCATGTGGCTTCCTGCAAACCAGCTAGCAATTATCCTCAGAGGCCTTGCATTGCTTGTGTTGTTTGTAGTCAGGTGCATTTGGCGCTGACACATGCTACTGGAGATATGTACATATGATCATGTGGTGGCAACAAAGCAGCAGGTAATGCTTGGGCTTTGCAAGTGATGGACTTGGCATGACACTGTTAGTAGTGCTTGCTTGGCGCTGCACAGACTTGGTTTTCAACCGGAAAGAAAAGGGTTGCAGAGTGAAGATGTTGCATAAACAATATCAATATGCTTTGAATTCTGTCAGGCTTCTGGCTGACAGTCTGGCATGCAATGTATGTGATTCAAGGTTGGCATTCCCCATGCAGGTTAGTTGGTGAGCAGTTGAGCGACAGTTTGTGCTGTTAAGTCACCTGCTCAAGCTGAGGAATCTGTGATGCTGCAAAGCTGTTGCAGATAGTGGAGCGACCACCAATTGCGCCAACAATGATGACATGTGTTTGCTGGGCGACAGCCCGAAGGACTCCTTTGACAGGTCATGGTCCTTGAAGATGATGTGCCGTGCCAACTCAGGGGACTGTGCGCGCCTCAACAGAGCTTCTTCCACGTTTGAGATTGACATGTTGCTCGTGTCTTCCCAAAGATGCTGCTTTCCCTCTGGGAACATGGCAGCCTGAGTGTCTGAAGAGACAGCTGCATTCAAGATGCTGCTATGGAGACTGATCGCCTGTGATCACAAGAAGCCTGAGCACTAGCGCTATGGTGTGTTTTTAGCCTGCATAGCGGTAGGCGCAAGCGTGCTGGGGGTTGATCAAGCATTGGTGACTGTTTCGCGCCTCACCTGAGCAACGTCCTCTTTTCCGTGCAATCGGAAAGCTAGACGACGTTTTCGCGGCATGCCTACGCTTTGCAGACGCCCGTCCCAAATGAAAACGAGTGTCCGTCCAATCACTGGCGTATTTTCAGCGATTCTTATAGCAAAAGCCAGTCCTGCCACGCCCGCGCCGGCGACATGTATTTCCTGACAGCCTACAGTATAACTTGAATGCATCAAACAATACGGCGCGGTTTGTGATTCCTGACACGGAAGAGAACTTGAGACCCGTTGTTACCTGAGTGTGAAGTGGGCACAGTACACGGCGGACACTGCGATAAGAACCCCATGCGCAAGTCCGACGAGAGTCTTGTGTATCGAACAGATGGGCTGGATTGCTCAGCCCAACCTATGAGTTCTTCGGTGAGATGTCTGCAGCTCTGCATGGCATGAGTAATGAGGGAATCTGGTGTGAACGGCTTCCATCGTTACGATTGGCTTCTTTAACCACCAGCTGTCATTTCAAAAGCGTGCAAAGCTTCTCTCTCTGAAACCTTCTTCCCCTTGAGTTGACAGATGGCACCTTGCTAACAAAGCTTGTTTGCATGCGTTCACAAGAACATCCAAAGCCGCGTTAGTCCAGGTTTAACAACTCATTATGTTCTCAAGTTGCTGGCTTTGCAGGCAGCGTCTGTGGACACTTCTTCTTATTGTGCGCAGTGATGCACGTTGTCATCATGTTGTGCCACTCGACACAGCAAATTGAAAGCTGCTAGTGCATGTAGAAGGCACAAATGGATGTGCAGCATCATACTGTAAGTGGCACTGACGATGTAAAAGTTGCTCTGAACACGGCTCAATCGCCTTCTTTGTATTTCGACCATACCAAAAATTAATGAATCTAGTTCTCAGTACTGTATTAGTGGACATACATACAATGAGCACAATATAGACCCTTCCAAGTTGTAGGGTCCTTGTGGGTACAGAATGACATGCCCTTTACCAGTCATGGTGTCCTAAGCATGGATGTCCCATCATATGTACCTATACCAAGCGTCCTCTATGTGCACCATCATTGCTTAATCAATCACCATAATTGCTTGATCAATGAGCTGTCAGCACACTAAATACTGTTGAGAGATGCTTGAAAAAATGACAAATTTCGCAGACCTCAAACAACTCATCAAGGATGTCCAAACTATCATATGTACCTATCACAATCTAACAGTAAACATCCTGACATTACAAGCTAAAGACTAACCAAGATTGTCCAAATCAGGTAAGTCCTATCACACATACCTATGACCATCTGACACTAAATGTCCTGACAATACAAGCCAAACCTTCCCAGATGCATAACACCAAGTGCTGACAGTTCGCAATCAAAGTAATGCATTCACAACAGCAAGAATCATTTGCCTAACAATATACAACCTAAGAGTGATGCTGCACAATCTGGTGTCTATCCAGTGGTCATGCTGCTGCTCTGGATGCTGCATCACCATTCAGTGCAAGTTATAGATCCTCTGTTGGTAACATGGTGTAGTCACTGCCAACAGCCCTACTCTATGCCTTGGGACTCCTGAGTTTGCTGCTGATCCTCTTGGAAAGCTTTTTCATCCTCGAGTCTGTTTTCATGACACCTGCAGAAATGCGCAACAGGTTTGATGCTGCAAATTTTGCACGGTACTGCTTGTGTGCATGTAAGCTGTTGGCTGTAATCCTGATATGCCCTCCTGCAGCAAGACCCTGGAAATGCAATGCAATTGCACCTGCACTGTCACACGCTGATGCTGCTGCAATATGTCAGGTTTATTATTATTACTATGTCAGCAGCTGCCACCTTATTATAGCATAATTCTTTGGCTTTGGCAAGCTAAAGCGCTTGGGTACATCACGACATTGATGACATGCAACAGCATAGTATCAATGATGATGCCCATACACGTTTTTCCCTTCTTTGAGCAGATTGCTGCAAAATGTAATGATACCTTCAGGACTACTGCCATCGTCTGGGGTAGAGGCTCCATCAGCAACATATGGCTCCTGATCCTGTGCATGGCCGTTGGGGCTACTACCCATAGCTGCACCTGTGACAGGGGTTGCAATGGCAGCTGGGACTGGCGTTGAAGCAAAAACAGGTGCAGGCTGCGCAGCAGGCTTGCCGCCTGTCAAGCTGGTAGAGCCGAAGATGTCTAACGAATCTGCACGGACTGCTTGATCTTTTGATGTATTAGCTGGCAAGCTGAAGGGGACAGGTGCCTGCACGTTTGGAAACCTGAGCAATCAGCAGTGCAGCTTCTTGATGCTAGGTGGGATATTTCGTTGTATCGTGCAAACACTGGAGGAGCACTGAACCAAAGACGATGGTTTTGTGGCGTCCCAGGGTGATACTTACGTTTGTGATATGGGCGGACCAGGCTGTTTGACAGGAGATACACTTGCATTTGTTAGGGCTGCTGCAGGCACTGGGCTTGCATCTTGTCTGCCAGGATTGGGAAGTTTGAGTATAACCTCGAACTCTGTTGAGCAGGTTTAACCTCAGGAGGCCTAGTGCCTAAAAACTGCTTGACTGCGGCTTGCTCTGCATCATACATGCATTCAAGTTGAGTCAAGCCACATGCATGTACAGCAGCACGAGTTGACTTGCTGTCCAGAACCAACTGTCGTTGATGAGCAGTGAGAGCGATACCTAGACTTGTCGCCCCCTGCGAAGGGACACGCTTTGAGGCTCCGTTGTCAATCTTCTTTGATCTCATAGGAGCGGTGCCTGTGTAGATCTGCCTCCATCCTTGCACTGTGCCGAGACTAGAGATCAAGTCTATTCCCTCCTTGGTGAGTCCTATAAACAGTCCTGAGCACGCTCCCAAAAACGCCCACACAAGCTGCATCCAGGATTCCAGCATCATAAGACACTTTTGTCTAGTGTGCAACGTATTGCCCTGGCGCGATCACCGACGTAGTGGCATCGACAGCATCAATGGACGTCGGTAGCAAGGGGCGGTGGCAAGAAGAAGTAACGACAGTTTGCTGGCGTTTCAGCATCGCGTAATGCCTTGGCCAAACACCAGTCTCTTGGCTTTCCGGAGACAACATCGGTAAACTTTGCGCGTGCTTGCAGCGCAGATAGATGCAGGCAACCCTCGGGTTGCAGCCCTGCAGTTCACGCCGACCTGAACAAGTCTGGCTTCCTAACCTTCAAGTCTGGGCCGCTGTGGGGCCCCAGCCTGTGACTAGCGGGCTTGCCAGCTTCTAGAGTCTCTGGGGTTAAACCTGCAGGTTCAGTATCGTGGGCGACTTGCGGCACAGCATCTCCAAGCAGAGTGATGCAAGCTGTTACACCAGGAGAAACCTGCTCAGAAACCACATCGGTCACAGACTTTCATGCTGAAGCAAACATCGCAGCTGATGATGCTGTACCAACGTGCCCTATATGTAGGCTTCTGATTTGCTACTGCCTCAGCGCTGGCTGGCACTCATGCTCACTTCCTGGGGTCCTGTATACTGCAGGCTTGACCGAGATTCTGCAACTGGAGGACAAAGCTGTCCTTAACAGTTGCATGCATGTTTTCTGTGTTAACTGCATAGCACGCTGGGCAGCCAAGAAGAGGGTATGTCCACTCTGCAAGGTGAGTCCAAAACTTGCTGTAAATGTGTAAAAAATGTCTGCAAGCAGCATGGGTTTCTTGAAAGCTTTGACAAGCAGCGACATGAACACAGCCTCAGCTGACAACCTCACCATTACTGCTGACTGTGATTCATCAGCTGCAGGGCAGTGCGCTGTACTGTCCTGCAGTTCACTGCAACTGTCCAGTGACATACTTGTGGTGCAGGGCCGCATACAAGGCTATATGTACAATATCAAAAGCGAGCAGGATTATCAAGAGCGCATTATCCCCCCCTCCCCTGAGCGGCCCTCTAGCCCCCCTGTCCGCTCCTCACTGCTTTCTAGATGGGGCCCAACACCCCCTCAGCTTGATTGATACCCATGCAGCCTCTACCCCAACTGCAGCTCAAGGTACACTTGCCAGAACCATTGTCGAATGTGCCAGATTTGGTAGTGTGATTAGCAGATTGGGTCAGTACAAGCCTTGAGTCAAAAGGCTTGCACTGGAAAGAAATGTGTCTGTGTTAGTACATCCCTGTTTTTCTTAGTGAGGATTCAGTCACAATCGCCAGAAGCCAGTTGTCCGACTCCCCATTGACTGTTGGACATTCTGGCTCAAGACTTACTATGGTTTTTTGTTGCTCAGCATGAGTGAGTTGTGGAGCATCATGGCCAAAGTAATTTCCTGCATGCTAACCTATTGCAATGATGTCATACTCATTTCTGCAAGTCTGGCTGTGTGCAGCTCAAAGCCAGCAAGAGTTTCGAGAGCATTGGCGCAATACTGCCCAGTATTACTTTGGCAGCTCTGGTCATCAACTGCAGCAGTCAGGAAGGACGATATCAGTCACCCCCAGCCAGACAATTAGGCAAAGACAAGCAGGCAGCAGTGCAACAGGATCCCGGGAGCCTCGACCTTATTATTTTAGAGTACAGCAGCAAATGCAAGCTGGGATGCCAAACCAGACGCTACGCAAGTCAGGCATCGATTCTGTGCATGACGAATGCATGGCCATGAGTAGGGGACAGTGGTGTTGTGTGCTGGAACCTGCATCAGGTTGTGATGTGTCCCTGCTCTGTATGCCAGCATGTGCATAGACACCAGACACTGAGCTGGCAGACTTGGTTCCTGTACTGTCAATTTGCAGTCTCCATTGCTCAATAACATTCATTGCTGCAGCGTGTCCTCTTCACGAGCTGCCCCTGTTGATGCTGCCACTGCATGGAGGCGCAACATTTATGCAGATGATATGTACGCTGTCCCCGCTGGTGCGTTTTACTTGTTATGCTGACAGCCAACTGCCCTTGCAGTATTTGCATGTCAACTTGAGCAGCTTGTTTGCTTGAAGAATTTGTCATGTGTGTTGCAGCTAAACTTTGGCTGGACGCCTGCTAGGCGTGTCTGCCTCCTGGTCCTGCTTGCTCTCAGCAAACCTGCTTGATACTATGGCAGCATGAAGAGTGTAATGTAATATGTCAGCAGCCTTGCTGGTGTTGCACTAATACCTGTAGCATTGATGTTCTGTTGCTTGCCAAATGGTGACCACATGCATGTACTGCAAGTATTTAGGCATCACTTGCCCAAAAGCTCAAAACCTGATTGCCCGTTGCCTCTGCACGTACATGCCTTGCTTTGATGACAAAGAAGCACGGTGGATCTGAACCCTTAGTGATGATGCAAGTGGTTGTGCAGGTTCCCAGCCAGCTGCTGTGCCAGCTTCTTTAGCAGCTGCTCCTGACAGATCCCGCCGCCTGCAAGATTGGGTTGATCGCGAGCTGCAAGCCTTGCTGGATCAAGAAGATGTTAGCGTTGTTCGCTCCTTTGTCATGAGCCTGGCCACTACTCATGGCTTACATAGGCATCAGACAAGGCCCAACGGCCAGCATCAGCAGCAGAGTAGCAGTGCCAGCGAAGAGGAGACAATTGCTGCACTGCGACCCTTCCTACATGACCAGACTGCGCACTTCTGGCACGAGCTCAGGTGAGGTCTCTTGGTTGCGTGTCCTGCACTGTCACTTCATGTTCTCTTGTTCTATATGCAGCCATGCTGTGTTGCTAATTGCATGCTTCAAGAGGTTGCTGCTATCAGGGGCCGATGCATGAGTGCTTTTGATCTGTTCTGTTCTGGGTGGATTTCTAGGCAGGCTTCATACTGTTATATGTGAATGCTGTGTTGCTTCCGCAATTACCTCCACCCTCTGCCCTGCCCCACCCCGCTCCCTGTCCCCCTAATCAATTGATGCTGTAACTTACTGCATGTGTGCCAGCCACCTTTGCTAGCAAGAGCAGCAGCGTTGGCCTCTTGTAATCTGCAAATCACACCCTCAGCAGTGGTGGCATGTCCTGTACCTTTTATCATGGTCCTGGCCAAAGAAGCCTGTGTGTCTGTCAAATACCTCAGCTTCTATCGTTGCTGCTGCAGGTGTTTTGCAGAAGCACCATATTCAATGGCAACGTATGACCGAGTTGTACAGTACCAAAGGCGCGTCTCTCAGGACCCACAGGTGAGCTGTCTGTTGTGCTCTTGTGTTCATGCAAGAATAGTTTTGGATCACTGCACTGGCTCTTACATGCTGCCAAGATTTCAAGCTCTGGGGAATGTCATGTCGTGTATCATGGGGTTCTAATCATACCCTTCAGGAATGTATATCAACTATGTGTCTTGCAGATGCAAGTTGCTTGAAATGTGCTGTAGTGGCGACTTCATGCGCTGTTTCAGTTTTGGCGAGAAAGCTTTACATCAACTTCAAGCTGTGTTTCCATGTACCACGGCATCAGTTCCCATGCCATGCTTATCTTATGTATTATGTTGCACTTATATGACTGCATGCTTGCAGGTGGAAAGCGCTGCAAATATCACATCACTTCCTAACAGTAACCCATTACAGCAGCATCTCAGCAGAGGCTATCAAGCAGCTGCCCAAGCAGCTTCCTGGGCACCGCCAAAATCAGCTAATGCAGCAGCACCAAGTGCTGCTATGCTGTCCTCCTCACTGCAGCAGCCAACAATGGACAGACCTGCTGCATTGCCAACAAGTCATCATCTACCTGCCATGCATAGCAGACCCAGCGCCCCCTACCTGAATAGACATACTGGCTTGCAATCCAGCAGGCACAGGCCGCAGCTTGTCAGTACAACAGCGGCGGCAGCAGCTGACAAGAGACAACTAGCCCAAGAGCGTATGCTGAATGTGCAACACAGCAGCAGACTGAGGCAGGCGCCTGACAATGCAACAGCAGCTGAAGCAGGGAACAGGCTCCTGCCTCATCAGAGGGCAGCGTCGCATCAAGAATCACTGGCAGCATCCAGGACATGGGGGCATGCAGAAGCCAGTGGTGTCATCGATCTCACCGCTGATAGTTGTTTTGACTCTCTCAGTACCTCCACCAGTTTCAGACTGCATGATCCTGGGAGCCAGTGTGGCCCCCCAGGACCCCATGGCTTCAGCAAGCGCAAGCCGCACGCCGGACTGGGCTCAAGCTGGACCAAGCTGTGTCACCGAGGAGCCTGTGGAGCCTCTCAGGAGGGCTCACTTGATCAGGTCAACAGAGGCGGGAGTGGCAGAACCTTGGCAGAGCTCAAATGCTGTGACGCGACTGCCTCAAGGTAATGATTGGCTGGATGATCTCAGCTCAGGCTCAGCCTCACCAAGAGCAGCGGCAGAACCCTGGCAGAGCTCAGACCTTGTCTTACAAGTGCCTGGAGAGGATGGCAGGCCATATGGCATGAGGGGGGTCTCAGCGAGCCCCGGGGGGGTCAGCACCGGTGCCGCGAAGGAATCCTTCTTCTCGGCTGACTTTGCCGTCAGCAGGTGCACAAGCTGCCTGTTCACGCAGGAAGCGCAGCCGCTGGGACATCATGCCTGAATACATGTCTGCTGACATCACCCCAGCGCAGCAGCCACCTCCCTCTGAGGCACCTCATGGCCTGCCTGTGCAGAGTCATGACTCCAATTCAGCTCAGCATGCTAGAGGTGCAACAGCCGTAATGTCAGCACCAGTGCTGCTTCGGGCAGAGAGGCAACCCCTGCACAGTCAGCAGCTCACAAATCATCCTCAAGAGTCGTCTATAGACAGTGGGCTGGAGCGAAGCGAGGCTGCAACCCAACAAGATCTGCAGCATGCCCGGAGAAGCCCACACCACGCTCAGCAGGATAAGCGGTCATGTACTGGCAGAAAGCACAGCAGGCACGGTAGAAGCAGAAGTCCCCATCGCAGCCGGCACAGTAAGCGTAGAATGCGCAGTTGCAGCAGTCATCATAGTCAAAGAAGCCACAAACACCACAGACGCTGGCACAATGGCAGTCCAGATGCCAGGTCCCTGGTTGACAACATATCTGGATCAAGCTCAGGGCATGCTAGACATGTTTTTGACACACCTGACATGCTAAAAGCTCAGATAGATTTACAGCGCCAGATCAGTCATAGCACAGATGAAAAATTGCATGGAGCAATGCGTAGAGAGGCCAGTCAGGGTGATAGGTGGCAAATGTGGCAGCCACAAGATGTCTAGAACTGCCTACTTGCTGCATTGGCTCAGAGGTGAAGTGGTGACACTTAGCATTTTCACTAGACTCTGAAGCAAATCTGAGGTGTCTGTTTGATCAGGAGCTTGCAACTCGTGTGTGAGGCTGACAGGAAGGGTTGGTGGCATCAGACCACTCATTGTTATCTGCTTTCCTGGCTATGTAGCTCCGGGTGCAACAAAATGGCGCACAACTTGCATGGAGCACAGCATACATGCCATGATGTGTGTCAACAAGTGCTGCATGTACTGGTCTGGCCATTTTCTTGTAAGGCACCAAATGTTTCGAGGAAACGGCAAACACAAAGCTTTTCAACAGTTCTGCCTAGGGAAGTCCAATCAGGGCATTGCCGTCAGA
This sequence comes from Asterella californica, assembly GCA_036924285.1. Taxonomy (NCBI): domain Eukaryota; kingdom Viridiplantae; phylum Streptophyta; class Marchantiopsida; order Marchantiales; family Aytoniaceae; genus Asterella; species Asterella californica. The sequence continues at coordinate 11,953 of JAYKYS010000737.1, forward strand.
ACAGGGGGACAATTAACATGTTTATCAAGCCAGGTGAAACATTGATTCAAGTCTATGTATAACACTTGGTTTATCGTGAATGGAATGCTAGGTCTTGGCTTTCACATTTTGGTTTTGCTTAGAACACAGACAGAAGGCAGCTTTGGGGTGGTGTACTTCTGCTGTACCTCTGTTACAGTAGTACAGTACTAGTCATGCCAACATCTTGAACAACAAAACTAGTCTTTGGCCTTTTGCATGGTACTCAGGGGACTAAGTGCAATGGTCATGCATGGATCCTAACACTGCCTGAAACATCCTGAATACATGATGTAACGAAGACATTCAGCAGAAGATAAGGCAGTGCAGTATGTAATTTGAACATCACTGACACCAATGACCCCACCAAAAGGCAGTCTACATTAAGCATTCACTTTATGCCAGTCGCCCAGTGCAAGGAACGGATAGGTTCGTGCATATGCATGTACTGTATACCCAGCCTGTGCTTTCCTGGCACTGCGTGTTGCACTCTACTTACAAATCTCACTCCAGGTGCAATTACCTTACCTGGGGCCTATTAACAGCACTGATTGACCTTTACAGTTGTATTAGCAGCCAGCCTATCAATGCTTTGTGGAGACTATATCAGGCACATTGTCAGGCAATGCTGGAGTGGCATACGTTCACATGTGCCTTGCAAAAGATCAGCACGTTTTGACACCAAGACACTCTTCTGGGAGAAAGCATATACATGGCGTAAAACCAAAGGCTGAGGCTGATTACCTGTCAATTGTTGATCAGACCAGCTGACAATTGCGCTTCAAGGTTGATGTACTTAATATGCATGGTATTGCAGTGACCACAAAATTGGTCCAGCATTGGCATGATGCAAGACGAGTATACCTAAAATTCATGTACTCCATACCTATGCAAGCTATAGGTGCTAAAGGCCTGTGGCTTACAGGTACAGCGGTGAATGGCCTTTGTTGCTATGAGATCTCCTCTCTCAAAATTGCAGAAAACCAAATACTGGTACAAAAGTACAAGAAGCTGTGCACACGCTAACGAGCGGTGTCTCTCAGCTTGGTAATCACTGGTAGTAAGGCAGGATCTGTGTCAAAACATATGCCCACGCAACACCAGACTCAGCACCAACGAAGAAACCAGCTGTGAAGTTGCTCCAGCCCTCATTGCTCTGTAGACGATCTCTGTTAATTTCTCGGCCTGACAATGTCTTCACTCCCAATTGAGGTGTGTCCTGTAAGGCAAACTTGACATATGAGCACAGCCTGATGAAAATTACGGCTGTTTTGTTCTGTGATAAACTCTGCCCAAAGCAAAGTGACATCTTCAAAATTACCTGCTGGAAGCTGGTGGCTCCATAAAGTGCAAGGCACGCTGTCAAGATAGCGACAAGACCCGCAGCAGACAAGCAGCCGGCGACCTCGGCGTATCCTGGAACGTTTCTAAGAGGCCCTAGCTTAATGAAAGGACCTGCCAATGAACGACGGCGTGTCAGCGTGAGCGTGCGAGATCAGAAGGGCAGCGAGACACGCTTTCGCTTTCACAAACCTGTCAACAGTAGCCCGTGCACCAGACCAACCTCCACACCTCTAAGCAGAGGGGACACTCCTGTTCGGTATGCTGGCAAGCTGCTTAAAAAGTTGGCTACGATGGGTGCAGAGGTGACTGGGGTTTCCAGCATGCCAATGAATGGATCTCCGTTGATGGGCTGAACAACCTGTGCCTTCTCTTCTGCTCTGACTCTTAATGCCTGCCTGCTTCTGATGGAAGACCTGACAGCAGGAGCGAAAGCTGCTGTTCTAGGGGCAAGGCTGGGCCTGCTGCCCAGCCTGACGCTGGTAGCAGAAGCCATGATAGTCTGAGCAGCCATCGCAAGATAGGAGATGACAACAAGGTTCAAGTTGAATCAACAAACAAAGGCGGTAGGCACCAGCGTAAGCGAGATATTGGACACAGCATCAGGAACCAATCGGGAAGAGATAGCCCCGTGCCTAGTTAGGCCGCCGCATTTACATTCCTGTCAGAGCTCGTACCGCTGAGAACACGCTCAGGAATAGGCTTGCGGGTCTTCGTACATGATCTACGTAGCATCTGACAAAGCCCCGGTGTCTCTGGCTCACCAAAAAGTATCAAGCTGCCGATTCTGCATGAATTTCTTCAAGTCCTTGACACTGTTATGGTGTGTATGGTGTGTGTAACCAGGAGGGGAGCTTTACGGCAAAGCCTACAGATAGCGTCGATTTCTAGGATCTTTGACAAAATCTTGCGCTACTTGATGCGTGATGGCTTGAAATACAGCAAGCTGGCCTCGGCTCAGACCTGCCTGATACAGTCAGGTTTTTCACTGCGGCAGGGAGTTCTGTAGCCCACAGGGCTACAGGCTTGCCCCACAGTGCTCAGTCATAGCGGCAAGCGGCTTTGCCCTCAAAACAGGTCGCAAAGCAGAGTCACTGGATCCTTTTGAAGTACAGTCAAGTACAAAAACCCTGTGTGTCTTTGCAAGCAGAATAGTTGCAAATGCCTTCCGTTGATGAGCAGTCCTCCCACACAGGTACCACGCCTAAAGCAAACATTAGTCTAATAAGTTAATTTTGGCACACACTGCCGTTGCAAAAAATTAGGGTGGTGAGATGTATAGCCTATGTGTTGACAAACCTGGCATGCACATGACTGCCAGAACAGTTAACTATAGCTTGTGCACATGTGTGTCTCTGCTATCTGCTATGTTTATGCTAGCCATAGTTCAGCTCCTGCATACAACTTCAAGGCCTCTGGAACCTTCTTTGCCACCCTCGAGGGAGAAGGCAACACGGCTTGGGCTTGCAATAAAATGCAAATCTGGCAGTGCTTCCTTATTTCTTATAGGTGCTAGGAACGAGCTGTTTTCCAGTATGTTCTGCTTGAAATTGAATCATCTGGTCATCTAGTGCACTTTGCACATCGAAAAAGCGGCGTCCTTGCTGAAACCATGTCTCTGCAGACAAGGACTGATGAGTAGCTCCTGCTGTGTGACAGTCACCATATGTTGTGAAAGCCTGTGACTCCCTTGCATGTACTCAGGCATGAAAGTTCAGATGGAAAGCATTAGCTGAAGCGCCTGAGGTGGGTGACTTTGCTCCTGTGTGTAACAGAGGCATTCAGCTGGTTCTTTTGGCGGCAAGTTACTGCAAGGTATGAGCGCTTCTTGAAGTGGTCAAGCGTGCTGTTGCAGTGGCATGAGAATTGTCATTGCCTGCATCCAGGAGCTACATCTGTGGAAGCGCTAGCCCATAGGACCAGAAAACCTAGCAATGGGCAGCAAGAGCATGAGCTCGAGTTTTTGGTGTCATGGGGATGGCATCAGGCCTGAACACATTAAATGCCTGCCTGAATCTGAGCTGCAAGTGCTGCTGAATGATTGCAGGACCACCTGGGCATCTTGGAGCTGCAACACAGCCTGGCTGCTCGTGTGGATCGCTCAGCCGCTCTTGTGGACAGGCCAGCTCAGTCAGCTCTTACTCACTTTACTGAAGGGCTCTCTATTGAGGCTATAAGTAAGGGACATTGATTTGATTTTCATTGTTCAATGGTTCTTTCTTAACCGCTTGGTGCTGTTTGACGCTGACACTCGAGCCAAGGGAATCCACAGTATGGCATCGCATCAGTGTGTGTTCCGGCACAATGCATCTCAGCATGAGGCTACACAGGGATCACTGACCCCACATGTCTTGTCCGGATATTCAGTCAAGGCCAAGGTCTTTCTGCAGAAGAGTAAATAATAGACAATTTTGTAAGGCATTTCTGCGTAGAGAAGATACCCAAGCCTCCCTATGGCCTAGCCGCCATGCTGACGTATGCTCTGTGTGCATTCATTCTGTGTGTGAGCTGTGGCATTGTGCCTGCTAGCGCTAAGCCAGTCGCCAGTGCAACATGTATCATTGATATTGCAAAGCCACAATTGCCATTTTGTCAGTGATGTATTGCAACCACCACACAGCTAGCTTTCATAGTTGATGAATGCGACATTCCACGGCAATTCCAGAGATAGCCATGTTGACAGAACACAACTGATCCTTCAACAGTTCACAGCAAGGACTTTATGCAGGCAGCGCTTGAGGACTCTGGCGCATGACGCCTGGGCAGCTACACACACACACACACACACACACACACACACACACACACACACACATCAGACATCCTGACACACGGCAGCAGCACTACATTTGTAAAGTCTTCCATAGTAAATCATAGCACGACAGCACTCAGGACTGATACAGTGAATTTGCCAATTTGCTGTTTTCAGGGTTCAGGCTCCAAAATAATTTCTGTATTGCTGTTCTCTGCATGGAAGAACGTGCCGGTCTATTTTGAATTTGCGAGACTTGACGCTTGGCAAGTTGCTTCGCTTGATCTTCATGGGTGTAACATGGCAAAAGCTGCAACTGCTCTTTTCTGGTGAATACCTCTGCAGCCACATACAAATTTCAAGTGCTAGCTTGTTGCATCAGCATTTGGTTGGCTTTAAGCCCACTGCTGCTTGTAGGAAACATGAAATGAAAGTATTACTCTGAACTGTACACCCTTGGTTCGGAACCAATGGAATCCATGGAATCCTGTGTGCAAGCAAGGGCAAGCCTCATCTTTAATTTCAGGGGGGAGTCTTTGGCAGTAAAAAGACTGTTTGCTAGACTAGGGAGTCTTTGACTCCGCCAAGACTACTATTTCAGACGTCTTCAAGACACGTCGCTGCGTGTTTTGAAGACCGTCTTCAAAACCGTCGGACTGCCAGTCTGGAAGACAGCCCGAAGTCGCTGTAACACCAGTCTGCAAGACACACAGTATTTTGCCAGCCATCAAGACTGGCAGTCTTGCAACGTGAAGGTTAGGGATTCCCATCTGAATCCTGGATCCCCAACCGAATTCTGGAGCACAGAAACGACTCACATCCCACCCCCTGCTTTGACCTCGAACTCTGCCAACATTCCACCCCCTGCCTGGACCTTGAATTGAACCTGTGACCCGTGGAACATGAGGCAACCGCATGTAAGCAGGCTATGGAAATCAATGTCAAAGTGCTAATTCTGCTGACTGTAAAACACATACACAGGCTATTGCTGTACTTCAGATAAGTGCAACATGGTAGACCATCAGTGGTTGCAGTGTATGCATGCAGACTGAGTAATCTGCTAGGTGTGAATGGTGAGTTGCTGCTTTACACCTAATATACAAAACCAGACTCAGACTCTGGCAAGTCAAGGTGTCTTGAGACAGCGCTGCGGACACTGTGTCTGCAAGACTAGTGGTAGTCCGACTGACGGTCACAGAGTCTGCGAGACTGGGCCAAAGACAGTGTGTCAATAGACCAGTACTAGTTAAGGAGTCTGTAAGACACGCCACTAGGCTAACAATCTAAGACTAAGGTAAGGCTGTGAACCTGCCAGGCATCTTCCAGGCTAGAGTCTTTTTGCCTTCTTTTTGTAGTCTTTCAGACACCTAGCCTTGGGCGCAGTCTTCAAGAATGCTGTGAAAAATAAGGATGCTGTATATCTGCAAAATGATTGTCTCCTAAGGTTCAACTGACTTATCTAGTGAGATCTAGTTAGAACGACCGACGGGACCCCACTCCCAGCTTTGGACTTGGAATGCCCTCCGTCTACAATGCAGGCCTGGTCTGTCTGCGCTATATGGCATGTAAGGCACAAGCAGAAGAATACTTTGTATGGCATGTGGATTTGCCTCTCGGATTTTTACTCAGTCTTTACTAAGGGAGAGCAGTCAGTCAGTCTTGCGTACTGTTGGGTCACATGCTGCAGTGGGGCCTTTCTCGAAAGTGGCACTGCGGGTGTAATTGTAAAATGAGCACCGGCTTCGACCAATTCCTTCAACTTCTCCGCAAGTTCCCTCGGAAAATTTCCCGCGGCTAGAGCGAAATGTGCAGTTCTTCTGACGTTAAGTACTAAATTGCACCCAAATTTTGTCTAGAGCGCCTCAAGAGTGTTCTAAATAATTTGAAGAGCCGGATCGAATATAAGTACAACCCTGCCCACAGCGAACAACTCAAACGCAAGCCTCAAATATACTGTTGAAAGCTTATTTAGCCGGTTTGTCGCATTTTGCTGCTAACCTCAGGCGCGCAAGTGCTCTGAATGACAGTGGTCGCAGCGTCGCCTATGACCTTTAGCCATTCTGATAACGACCTCGCGCGACAGCTCGGTTTGCTCGGTGAACAATTGGACACAAACCTCAGCCAAGAGTTTGCTGGTTTGCCATCTATCGACTTCTCGGGCATGGTCAACACGGATATGCTTGCCTCTAACAACGTAAAGCTTGAGGACCAAGACGTCAGTCAGACAGCAGAGCAGGAACTTCAGGACGGTGACAGCGACGCCGAGTGCAGCGACTCTGACATAGAGTCGGACAACAGTGACGATGACACCGCTGCAGCTCCAGAGCAGCCGCGAACTTGTGAAAATCTCAAGGCTGAGGGTTCTAAGGCAGTTCCAACCTCCAGCGAAATGGGCTTGCTTCCAGTCTGTTCAGCTGGCATGCATCTCCGGGGCATCTCACCTTCACTCAGAGTGCCACATCCTGCTCCACAGACTTCTCAGGGATTTGTGCCGTTGTCAGACATCAATACTGCTAGTGGCCAAGGACACAGCCACTCAGTCAGCTCCAGCCCTTCCAGTGCCTTTGGAAATACTTCCAGCAATCCTTTTGACCGCGCCAATGCCAGCTCAGTTTTGAGTGAACAGCAGAAAGGCAAGAGAAAGGCAGACCAGATGGACTTGGATACCATTCTAGACCCTGCTGAGAAGAAAAAGCAGCGGCGCCTTGCCAAGAACAGAGCCACTGCAGCACTCTCTAGGTATGCCACAGCTGAATTGTTACTGTTTCAATTGTTTCTTGACGGTCAGTTGCAAGCTGCCAACATAAGCTCACATGCCAGTTTGGCTCTGACAATTTCTTGACTTGCAGGGAAAGGAAGAAGGCACAGCTGCAGGTGCTGCAGCACAGGGTGCGCACACTTGAGCAAGAAAACAACAATCTGGCACAGGCAGTTACAATCAGAGATGCTGAAATTAAGCGTCTCAAGGGCAGGGCTGCAGGTCAACCCAAAGGTGCCCGCTCTCGCACTGCCCCCACAAGAAAGGGCTATGCTGCTCGCAGCTGACCCTGCCCAGCTTTGCCAGGTTGCTTTGCAGCGCTTGGACGCCAAACAAAGCTCAACACATGTTGTACAGAGTGTATGGACAGATGACTACAGTAGATGCTAGACTTATCACTGTATTGCTTGAATGAATTTTTGTAGCTATTCCTGAAGCGCTTTGGCCCTTGTCGTCCCAAGCTCAGCTTGCAGCACTCAGTCTGAAGAACATCATATGTATACTGCTGCAAATTCTTTGTAGCCTGTCACACACTCCTTCTGGATTCTTCTGCTTATTTTGTCATTTTGTTTAGGCCTCCTCAGATCACCTCAGCTTTTTGAAAGACTGCTACAGGTTACAGGCCCCTTTGTATATGACTTGCTTGTAGGCATACGCTGTATATGGACAACTTGATTACCTTTGGCGTGTTGTAATGGTAGAAATCCCATAAGCAGTGTGTGTCGTGATGGCTGGGTATTCAGGAGGATCTGTGCATGAGTGCGCCCATCATTTGCATCATTGCACGTGCATACCTGCTAGCACTGCTGTGCTTGTCAAATTCAATCTTATCTTCACAGCGCTCTTTTAGCCTACCCCTTTCAGACTTCCCTCAGGCAAGCAACATCCAATCTGTATGAGTGTGCGTCATGTGCTGTTCTTGGTGAAGTGTCCTGCTGTGTTTGGCTTGTGCTTTTGTCACCTGTAGCTGCAGCTGCAGGTTGCAGCTGCATAATCTCTTGCAGATCACAACTTGCATGGACTTGGATGCACAGCAAAGTTTAACAAGACGCCCCGTCGTCCGTCAAGCAGTTTTGTGTCATGCAGGCACTGTCAATGATGCAGAGCTTGCTGCACCTGCTGCTACAGAAGTTGCCAAGAGTCCCGGGCCCCGCATTGTGTATCCATCTGTGTCTGCTCTTCCTCGCATATACAGGAGCATTGCCAACCCTCCAAGCAGCAGCTTCCCTCACCAGCCCCGTGCTCCCTCCACAGGTATATATTTGCACCTTTCAAATCTGTTCAGCATGTCTGGAGGGGCTACATGAATGTCAAACCCATCAATGTTTGTTTGCATTTCTCACTCATTACGCAAAGTGGCATGGCCATGGCAAGCGCCACATGGCCGACAATATGTGGCTGTACAAAGCAAGTGCAAACATATTTGCTTCAGTGCATGTTCTGTTCACAGTGCATTGTTCTGCTAGCAATGTTCTGTTGGGAAAGCAGTACCCTTTGCATACTTAGTCTTAGCTGGAGTGGCTGCAGCTTATGAATAGGGTGCTTCGACGCCTGTTTATGACTGCGCATACTTTGTTATATGCAGGATGCCATCACCCTCTGTTCACAAGCTGCTGCCATTACAGCTTTGCATACCATATGCGCAGTGCATAGCGTAAGCAATGCACACATGCATCTGCACAATTTTACCTGCTGTCACGCTAGTCATGCTAATGTGTGTAACGGCAGTCTTGTCCTGTTGTAGCACACATGCTGTGCTACACTGTGAACGCATTGGTACAGCGTGCAACATACAACTCAAGCATGGGTGTCTGCAGGGCAAGCCCCAGTTGGCGCAACCACCCACTTCCCCCAACGCAGCGTCTTTAGTGCACCCATCCTGGAGCACCGATCCTTGAAATCTGATCTCTCCATGTCTCACCATGAGCAGCAGCAGCAGCAGCAGCAGCCATCAAGATCAAATACTGTCCAGAGTCACTCTGTGAATCCTGCACAGTCAGCTCAGCCCACTCAGTCAGTCAACCCTTCACAGTCTGGTCACCCCTCACAGTCCGAACCTCCCTCTCAATCGGGCCAACAAGCCTCTGCTGCAGCTCCTGCAGTGGAGTCAGCTACCCAGCAAGAGGCATCGAGCCAACAGGCCACAAGCCAGATCAAGCCTGCTGCCTCTGGCTTCCAGCCCGAACCCACAGTCTCCATTCAGCCCAGCACCCAAACCCCTTTCAATGTTGTCACTTCTGGGGAGTCTGGTCAGGGCTCCAAGCAGCGGCAATCCTGCAGCGGCGCGGTTGCTGCTGCTGCTGTTGACAAGCAACGTATGGGTCCCCCTGTTGTTGATGGCTTCACCCCTCGCATCAGTCCCTTTGTGGCGCAATCTGAGCGTTCTCTCCACATTCAGCATGCCCCCCACCAGCGGGCCCCCCCTGCTGGCGACGCACCCACCCAGAAGAACTTCAACCAGGGCCTGGCAAGCAGATCAGGCAGCTACGCCTATGGTAGCAATTGTGATCCCTCGTTGGCATACCCTGTTCAATCAGGCAATGGCCCAGCACAGGACCACAGCAACGCCAACTGCTATGCCCCTACCTACATGCAATCACACTTATCCTCACAGGGCTCAGCAGGCTTCAACAACGTGTCACAGTCAACCCCTCAGTATCAGTACCAGTCACAGCAGCAGCAGCAGCAGGTGCCCCAGAACATGCATGCCTGGCAGGGGTGTGAAGAGGTACGGGCATCCCCAAGGCACCCAGGAGGTGGCTGGCACTGGTCCGATGGCATCGAGCAGAACATGGGGCAAACTGTTGGGCAGAACCAGATGGAGGGTCTGAATCACAGTGGCTCAAACTGGGACTCGCAGCAGGCGCAGTCTTCACAGTTCTCCATGCCTTCCCAGGCTGACTGGTCAGAGCAGCAGCCATGGCGCTCGCAGCAGTCTGATGTGTCAGGTTTGTCACCTGATTGCCTCGAATCACGTGCATTTGCACTGCTTGCATGTAGCTACTTGCCTTCGTCTGTCCTTGCATCCCACAGCTGTAGTGTGCAGACAGTTGTCTCACTGTAAATCCAGCTGAAACTGGATCAGCATCATCTGCAGTACCATCAGCGGTAGTCAGCAGTCATGCTGCTTTCAAGGTGTTCTGTAGCCGAGCACATTTCCTGGTCGGCTTCAGCCTACCTGGGCGGCAGTGTCATTGCTCAGTTCTGCTGATGGTGCTGTAGATGATGTTAGACCAGTTTCAGCTCGAGTTGCTATTGCAGCATGTCTTCTCTCTATTGGCAATGCTGTACTCATATTTGCAGCTGCAGTCAACCTGTTTGAAAGTGCTTTCTATGGTCAATCATGCTATCACCCTTTCCTGACCGTTCCGTGTGTTGTGCCTGTGATGTCACCCTTCCTGACCCTTTCTCCACCTCAACCCAGACGCAGGCTGAGCAGCCCTCCCCCCTTCCCATTTCAGATCTTTGATGTGCTTTGCTGTCATGCGTTCACTGTAGCCTTTGCTGTAGTGACCCTTTGGTGTAAATAGAAGATGCTGTGTTGGTCCTATGTCTCTGTCTTGCTATGGATTTTGCTCCCACATGTGCAGTTGGTTTTTTGTTTATCGCTTCACGCTCAACTGGCTAGTGTACTAAAACAGTTTACTTGTGAGGACCCTCTGCAATACCAACAGCTTGCTTTTTTGTCACTGTGGTACCTAAATGCTGATCCAACACATCTTCATGTAGTAATCAGTACAGCACAAGCTGGTGATCATCAGCAGGGGTACGTTTACTTGCGTGCCCAACTCTTGGTCAGACAGCAGGCAATGCTCACTGTTTTGACAATCTGAACTGAGCTCCTCAAAACTTTGCACCAAATAGCTTAACCCTTGTAAGCTATGAATAGTAATGTCAGACTGAGTCATTTTGCGATGTGCAGCTTCTTGGGCAGGTCCAATGCGCCCCCCCTGGCCACCTCAGGCCATTGCAGTCACCCCTCAGGGGTCTGCCTTTGGGCACACGGTTGGACCCCTGACTGAGCCCCACAGACTGCCTGGGGAATTGGAGCCCCCTGCATGCCGCTGGATGGCCTCTGCTAACTCTGCACTTGCAGAGATGTTTCCAGGTCGGTGAGGTTAGTCAGTCGTTCTGCAGTCAGTCATCGAGTCTGGCAAGTTGTGCCTTCTGTTCTGAATCTGGTGAGTTACGTTTTGACCAGTTGAGGTGTCGATTGTGAGTTTTGAGCTGAGTGTTCTCCTGTCTTGCAAGTTGCGCTGTATCCTTCAGTGTCACTATAGGCTCCACTGTGTTAGGCCGTGAACAAGCAGCAGTCAGCTCCTTTTGATCAATCTTCTGGTGGGGATGCTGACTACAACCATAGTGTGTAAACCGAAGAATAAGTCTGCACAAGGCACTGTGCTCATAGCGGCGTAATTTGTACAACTGCAGCCTGTGCATTGTCATTGTCAGTGATACTGAAGCTGCTGTCTGTGACAGCCTCTGCATGTGATGCACAGGCAAAACTGTCACTCAGGATCTGGAGGGCATGTTGACACAAAGCGAGCTGTTG